>PKRV01002543.1:555857-655489 GCA_003709505.1 Hyphantria cunea | reverse complement strand
ATATATATCATATGTATATCAACAGGGCCGGCTGTTGTCTATCTTATTCTACACTGATTTCATAAATAAACATCGATTACTCAAATAGCAATGTAGGCGCTGTTTAACACTTGAACTCATGAAAATGTAAACAGGGCAGGCCATTACATGAGTAATTAAAGTTGCAAGAGGACATGAACAACTGATAATGGATGTAAATATATTTACTAAGTAAAGTAACAGGTTTACGCACACAGTTTGCCAACAATGTCTTTAAATGCAATTCTTATGAACAGGCCATCATAAATACATATACATAAAGTCAAATGAGTTCGATAAATATTAATTATCTAAAAAAATCATATAATATTTTATTCTTCGTGAATACTCAGTGACTAGTTATAATTTTTTATTTTAAAATTTAAAATGTGGTTATGACAATTTGTACTAATAAAACAATGAACTATTTAGTACTATGTTCTTTTAATAAAATTTTCCATTAGTTTTTAGTAAACATATTTTTGTCATTAGAAATCAGCGATCTTGTATTATTTCAGGCTCCGGTGTAAAATAAACCCTACTGTTTAAATATACACCATCCATCAAATTCAATTCCGGGAATAATAGAATAGGTACAACAAAGTTCTGAAAAGTGTTCCTTTTACCTTATAATAACTGTGACGATGATATTGTACTACCCAATTTCGCTATGGCTTGGTCCAAACAAGCTTGAATAAGCAATTTTTTTATCTGAATTATGTACCACCAAGAAGATAAATGAGAATGGCACATAGTTCGTGGCTTAATACAAATAAAAAGAATTTGAATGTTTTCAAAATAGTGAAGTGCCTTACACATTATTATATTTAATTTATTGACGTTTATCCGTCCAAACAACTATCGTATCTAACAGATCATAATACAATCGAATAAAGATTGAATATTTTTATAAAACAGTGGAACTTTTCCCTTCCAAAAATATCAAAAACAAACAAAACGAAATCATTTATAAATATTCTTGTTTCCACTTTGTCATAAAGTGGAAACAAGTTAGTAATTAGAAAAGTTGAAAGCATCGTCAGGTTGACACTTTCATGAACACTGAGTTTTAAACGGTCGAGCTGATGTTCTAACAGCTTTTGAAGTGCGATAATGAACCACGTTACGTTTCTGTTCTAAAACATGTAATAGCGCCGAATTACACGCACCATGGAAATACACTTTCTACATCATGCTTCAAATAATACTTCTCTCTCTCTATCATTCTTTTACGCAATTTCGCAAGTATCCCTAGCACTTACGAGTTTCACATCGTTAAACTATCGTAATATTTATAGGAAAATGGGGCTCGTCACAAAATGCATTTCAGTGGGAGCAGCTAAATATAGACCTAGTTTTTGAAAAACAATTCAATGCTTAGTTTTTATTTCGTACATTACTATCACGAAACAGTTTTTACGGTTTGATTCCAAGACGAGTATTATGAAGTTTGTAATGCAAACTCTTAGTAAGTGGTAGTTTAAAAATCAAGTAATAATTTTTAAAACATCTTTTCACATGCTCCCTCAATAATTGCAAGAAGTTGTGGTAGGAACTGAAAACGACGCTTAATATATTCTTAATATATAGTTAAGATAAAATATAATATATCTTTACTATATATTTTTGTCTGACTTCGTATGTTAAATATTAACATACCTACATACGTTTTTCGAAGATATTATTTGATCATCTTGGTCAGTGCGACCATGATGAGCCTTACTAAATCATGTTCATCGTAGTTAGAGCTCAGAGCATGCTCAGGCTTTACTGAATAAAATGTTATAGTTATTGTATGTAATGTCTTTTAATTTTCGTATATATTTCCGATCTGTAAACAGCTAGTTTAGAACTGGACAGATACAGAGTATGTGTGAGTTGTATTTATAGTGTTTTAATTTTTATTCATTTTATACTGCGTTGCGTTGATATGATTCCTAATTAGTGCTTACTTCTTTGTTCTCACATTCCCGTAATCACGACAATCACACTTTCTGTGTATAAAAATTGTACCTATTTATAGACTACTATCTCTTTTTAAAGAACAATTTTTGTGCATAGTTTCATTTATAGTTCATATTAAGGTTTTTTGTTTACTTAATCATTGTTTTAGTTATTAAATCTTAAGTCCTATCGGTAAAACACATGTGGTTACTTTACATCTTACGATTTAATAAAAGCTATTTAGAATACAAAATCAGCATCAAGGGCCGGCAAAGCACTAAGGAACGCGGAACGTCGACGAACAAATTCTTCTTCAGTGCGTTTAATTAAAATTAGTAATAATTAACATTTAACAAATGTAAAAGAGCTCACAGTATGAGGAAAAGAAAATAATTTACTATTCAAATTTGTCAAATCTATTGGCAATGGTTGTTGTTTTAAATTACTTACATTCTTAGGTAGATATTGTTTGGTAATTGTTCTTACCTGGGACATGTTCATCATTGAATGTAACTCTGACGGTATGTGGTTGCGACACTCGTGGAGTGAATGCAGCGGCGTACCGGTGTCCACCAAGCGGGCGAACTGAGCTGGCCACTAATGCGCCATTACCACCAGAAACCTCAAGTTCCAGATGACCAGGACCTGCCGTACTACCGTCGACTGTAGAAAAAATTAAAAGTTACTATATTTCTTTATAATTTTGTATAAAAATAGAAAAACGAGTATATACTTAATTACATTTAAAAGTGGGTAACAGAACAATGATAGCGACTTTGTTATGGTTTAGAGGTACAACAGAACTGATGGGTCACTTAATGGTAAGTGACTATACCCATTGATGGACACCTGCAGTTTTATATATGCTTTTCGCAATTGTCACGAAATTCCCATATTTAGGCTTCTTCGATCGATCGGCGATATTGACAATCATTATATGGCGTTACAATGGTGATCGTTTTTTGTTTTTGCGAAAGACGGTCTCTATCTCATATCATCCACATTTGTTATATTTTTTATCATTAATTCCATCACGACGAAGACTTGAAGACTCGGGAGAAAGAATTGAAGACTATTAATACTTGACAAAGGCAGAAATAGCTGATCCGGCTGGTTGCCATATCATCAAAAGAAGAAGAATGGCGTTACAATCAATCTGTCACAACTACTTCTGACTTACTGTCAATAATTCAAATATAATGTGATAAATTATTTCTCCTATTTTATTCTTATTTCCGAGAATGATGTAATTTTATATTTACGTATATTAATATATTCTGCCTTAGCTGCTTTCCTAACAACTGTTATTTTATTTAACTGATCAGTTTCTCTCATGTGTTTGTAGACCCCAAAGAGCACCAATCAACCCGTTCTTATTTTTCAGTGTGAGTATGAACTTCGAAATTGGTATCACTTAATTGTTACCAACTTTCGTATATAAATGATTGCAATAGAGTATCAATAAAAAGTTAGTAGATTATTCTCGTAGAAAATTATTCCACGCTCAAAAATTCCAATAGAAAACCACTAACCTAACCAATTAACATTTTTTTTCTATAAAATTTTTCTATAGGTATAAAAATCACAAAAACATAGATAGATAAAAAATCATCAATCATCAACAACCCATAATGTCCCACTGCTGGGCTCGGGTCTCCTCTCAGGAGAGGGTTAAGGCTATACGTTAATAGACTACGATTATTGTTATTACTGCTCGCTAGCGTGCGTGTTTGTATAACTATTGTAATTAAACATAGGATTGTACATGAAGTTGTTTTGTAGTATTTTCACAACACAAGTGCGTTGTGATTTCGAATATCACGACGATGGCCTTTGGAGGATGGAGATGGGGGTGGGGTTGGGGTATGGGCTCTTCGGTATCCTCACTCACTCACTCGGTTAAACCCAGCGCAAGCGATGTTTCACACCGGTTTTCTGTGAAGCCGTGGTATCACTCCGGTCGAGCCATACCATTCGTGCCGAAGCGTGGCTCTCCCACGGTAAGGTAAGTAAGATCGTGAATGTAAATTAAAAAATAACTCTACTAATAATTAAATAACTAACCAAGGTTTAATGTTTAAGACAGTTGCACGAGATTACCTATCACAGCAAAAAAATTATTAAACTTACCAATAAATTCGACTGGTTTTCCTACAACTCCTTTGTGAGTTGGTTTTACAAATATTCCTTTGGCACCTCTATTATAATCCCTTTTTAATGGTCTGCAAACAAAAATATCAATATAGCAAGCTGCAAAGTAATTGTTAAAGCTCGTCATGAAACTTACAATAAAGAAACATAGCGATTGTGTTGTTGTTATTAAAAACTTCATTTTACTGCATGAAATTAAATCTTTTAAATTGTTTTGCAATTCTTGTGGAGGATAAGATTTCTACAACCATAAATTAGTAGTTTCTGTTAAAGTAGTTTGTTTTGTAATACTAATTGGTATTGGTCTTTTTTTAAGTTTGGCATGTGGCATGGTGTTCATTTTTTAGGTTATAACAAATTCTTTTCTATTCAGGGTTAAAAACTATAAACTCTTTCAGTCTTATTTCAAGAACAATGTATATTTTAATGTTATATAAAAGTTGTACATCAATTTCAAAATATGTAACTGGGTCATACCTACAAATAATAATAATAATAAACACTTTGGACTTCTTACACACAACGCCATCTAGTCTCAAGCTAAGCAGAGCTTGTGTTATGGGTACTAGACAACTGGTATAAGTACATATGTACTTTTTTGTAAATACATACATAATAAACATAGAAAACACCCAAACTCCGAAACAAATATCTGCAGAACATACAAAAATTTGGTCCGACCCGGGAATCGAATCCGAGACCTCAAGCACAGCAGTCGCATACGCTACCACTGCGCTACAGAGGCAATCAACTATAACAAATACGTAAAGTGTTAATATTTTGTGTAAATAAAGCATTAATACTTTTGAGTGTCATTTTATAAAATTACATGAATAGAAAATATCGTGATAATGCAAGTGACACTTATTTGAACTGCCTGACATTTTAACGTTTCGATCAGAATATACTGGTAATGGTAATTTAGATTTTCAAAATTTAGATCTGATAAAATCCGCATTAAAATATGGTATTCGAAATCACAAACGACTAAAAAACTTAATTAAAATTACATAAATTTAACATGCATACAATTGTGTATTTTATATTGTGTGTGCGTGTGTGTGTCTATTTTTTTTTTGGGTGAATATTTTAACAACCCTTGAAATATCTTCTACATTTCTATATATTAGTACTAATATGCAAATGTTTGTCGGTAGAATTGTTAACGGGACCAACTTTTAAAAGTATATCATAGACAATGAAAATATATAATGATCAAAATCGGTCTATAACGTAATTAGTAAAACTAATAAAAACATATTCAGGAATTGATTTATAAGCTTTTAGCCACCCGTTACGGGTGTGATGGCGCTCCATGCAATGGGCCCCGTACTTCACGATGAAGCTGTTTGCTGCTTACTAGGTTGTCAAAGTATGTACGGATTCTCAGAACCTTCTTTCCTTGAGTGTACCAAACACCCTCGCATTAAATGGCGTTTCTATTAGTGAATGTGAAGTGAAAAGTACTAAAGGAGATCTTGTAGAGTATTTTCTAGTATTACAGTTTAGTTGATAAGATGTATCAAGAAATAATAACCACTTAAGAACTAAGCAGAGTTTCGCATGCCAATGATGTACTGTGGTGAAAATGTATTGTTTTTACCTGAAACGTCCGTGTGCGGCGTCCGTCTCAGTTAGGGCCCCCCCAGCCGGGTCGCGGGGGGGCCTATTGGATAAAAAAGACTGCTGTTGTTTCTCCTCCACGCTACTGTACGATGAGTCCCGTACCACATATGTGCTCTCTCGTATTTCGCGCTTGCTGATCTCTTGCTGCAATAAAAAATGTTTAAGTGGTGTGTTTGCAAACGTTAGTATACCTCCGTTTTCGTGTTCCTCACTACTATAAATGAATTGTATTAAACATTAACATCAAGTAAGATAATAAGTATATGGGAGAGATTAATAAAACTTATTTTCATAAATTATCATCATTTACACGCTTTAACGGTCCACTGCGCGACATAGGCCTCTCTTTAAACGGAAGTTTAGGTAGGGTAGGTTACAGTAGGCTGTAACACGCTGGTCAGAGGTCTGGTATAGGGTGTGTTCTGACTGTCTGCTTAGCGCTACCAGCAATTGCCAATGCTCAACATTAGAAATAGTTGACCAACACATGGCGACCTCACAAAGATCACGTTTGCAACAAATTGAGATGCCTCATTGGTATATTTTGTATAATAAAAAATAAACTGCCAGATCAATAAACTGTCACAAGCTGATTCGATGGTTGCTTACGGGCTCAGTAGTAACGGGCGAACATATAAAACATATATGGATGAAGTCTCTAATTTACATTTAAGATTACTTAAAATAATTGTGCCAAAACATGTAAGACAAAAGTATAAAAATAAAGAGCTTTTCAAATATTGTATGTAATGAATGTTTTCTAAATATACGAATTTAATACACTATCATTAAACTTCTTGAACATAAAAGGACCAAACCAAAAAACCTAAAGAAAAATTATACATAAAAACAAATATATACTACCGAAAATTAATAACTTGTACGGCAAAAGAGAAAAAGAATATTTAAGCCCTATTCTTCTAAATAAAATGTCAGAGGAAATACAATCTTTGTATGTAAAGAAAGAAAAACATGCCTTCCATTATAAAATAAAAAAACCACTATCTGCCGAATGTAAATAACATTATATGTTGCATGGATTAAGTCCGTGAGTGTTAATTTATGTGTATTACATAGTATTTAGCGACTCACGGACCCAGATAGACCCTACAAAGTCTTTGTGGTGCACTTTTCTTTACTACGTCTGTAATGTATGTGTATTAACATAATTTAAAAATGTCAGCTAGTTTTAGAATTGATTGTGTAGATCCGGCCGTCATTATCAACAATGGGTATTTCTGATTCATGTCAGTAGAGAACACGGGCTTTACGAGTTTCGTATCGATCATTAGCAGAAAGGCCGTGTAATCAACACGCCAGCAATGGCGGAATGACCATGCCCTCAAGGGACTATTCACTGAGCAAACGATGTATATCGAGAGTTAATGAGACCATCAGATACTTTTATTACTGTTATACTTCCGATTCCTAAATAAACAATCCTAAATGTTTGTCCTAATTGTGCTGTCCATATTAAAGGTTAACCCACAGTATATCACATAAGCTATATAGAACCTTTAAACATTTCACTAACGAATTTAGAGTTTTGGTCATTTAATCAAAATGTATGAATTCGAATTTATTTCGGGGAAAATTAAGGTTGAATAAATGCAAAGAAAGAAGCGCAAAAGGGATTAATGATAAAAATAGTTTTTGTATTAATTCCTTAAAGTATATTAATAAAAAATAATGAGGAACCAATTAAGTTAATGGTAGTTTCCTTTTAATCATAGGAAGTCATAACATTGTAGCAAGCGACCGGATGACTAGCCCTAAGTGCTCATAACCATGGGAGTCACGCACACTGTTTACATAGTTGTAACTTGTTCATAAGTTACGCTTGTACTATGTCATGTAAGAGGTCAGCGGTATGAAGTCGACTTTTACTAAAGAAGTTTCATACTGCAACTTTCGTTAGCTTATGCTTCAAAGTAAAACATCTTCTTAGTTTTATATAGTACATTTAATTCGACTAATTTTCATAAAAAATGTCTTCTTTTTCAAAAACCACTTGGACTGCTAAATAGTATCTACGTATTGAAAATTTGAGATAGGCCCATATCGTTTCTGGATTAACTCTATGATTAAGTCCATGTAGGTTTTGTTTTTAAATGATAATAATTTATTGAGACCGCTGTAAGTGCTGTCGTTTGACAACGTTATATTTACATGTACAACATTATTGATCGTAAGGCAATATTTTGTACATATTATAGGATGCTTTCAGCCAATCAAAAATATACTAACTGTGTTCGATAGTATCATATTTGTAAAGAAGCTGTGGTTATGTATGCAATAGGTAATGTAAAAAGTAATAGTATGTTTTTACTTTTAGTTGCAGTATTACAGATATTGTGTTTCGTATATGGACTGTACAGAGTTCTGTGCACCGTTGTGTACACTAAACTTAATTTTAAACGCACACTGTAGTGGTGGTCTATTAGGGATTACATTCTATAGGGCTTATCTATGTACATAGGTGTAGTTTGGAATGAAATTTGTAGATAACTTTTGTACGTGATGAATGTATTTTGCTGAGCACTAGACAGGCAAGTGTTATATGATTAGTATAGCGTTGCAAAGGAATTTTCATTGAATTGTATATAAACCACCGTAAAACGGACTAGGAGCTAAAAGAAATATTCACATACTTAGTTTCGTTAATTAGATGGAACCAATGGTTTCATATATGTATTAGTTAGATTGCGCTCATTTTTACTTAAGAAATAGGTATGTATCTATTTGCTTATAAATTGATATCATCTAAGTATTAGGTCATTTAATTAGACTAACAGAAAAATAAAGTGGTTTGATTTGTTTGTACTAGTTACATCGATAGAATATTTCTAGTATCTATATATATCTATTATTTTCTATTGCAACGAAAATATTATCCTTTATTATGCAATATGAAATGCGAATGTGAGATGCAAAACACGGCATCTAATTACAACGTGACCAGCATTGAAATGTTTGTGAATATAAATAAAAATTATTTTATAGGAAGTATTTACTAGTTTTTTGTAAAATAGGACGATATTCTCGACACATCAACAAGGTCCGTCGTAAGTTTTCTGACGTCATCAGCTGTTTCAATTGGGAAGGAGGTCGAAAGCTCTGCCATATACTCGGCAAAGACCCGTCAGTCTTGGCGTGATCTAGGTTCGTCCAGGACGTCAAGATTTTCCGGAAGGCGTAAGAAAGCGGTTCCCGGATCTCTCCCGTCTCAGGCGCAGAGTGGCACACCGTATGGTTTTAGTCGGTTCGATTCCGACACATCGCCCCGCCGTAAGCCCGGTAGGGTGAAGGCCCGAGGGGGTTACCACACGTAACAAAAAAAAGGACGTCAAGATACACAGCCGCGTTGATGTCGCGAGTGATGGCTAAATCTATGACATCTGACATCTGGTGTATGGGCCACGCAGTACGGCCAGTAGCCGGCTTTGGAGCCGGTTTCGGTTCGACAGTCAGCTTTGCTCCGTCCCATCTTGTGGGATAGCGACCATGGTGACCTCCTGGACGTTATTAGAAACCGCGTGTACCTGCTCGGCCTGCATCTTTACTTTCTACTTGGGTTGTCCCCTGCGACGTGAGCTCCACGTCGTTGCCTAGCGGCGGGATTGCTGATGCCATAAGCAAGGCGGGAGCGTTGCCGTCCTCGACGATGCTGTTCTTCTCTGCAGGGCGTGGTGTGGCTGTTAATGTGGTGTTCGCTGTAGCCACGGCTGAATTTGTCATAATGCTACTCATTGATCATATTGAATTCCATTTCTATAAATGCAATTTGCTATTTAATGTGGACATTTATTCTACCTTGTAAAATGTAGTGTTCACCAGGGCTTCTTATCTGTTTGCTAGCGGCGATCATACTTACCCCATTTTAATGTAAATAACTACTGAAAAGTCCTTTTTTAAAATCATAACTAGTATATACATAGTTCGTGGATTTCAGCCAGCAAAAACAAGTACAGAATTGCTGACTCGAGTGATATGAACCTTAAGATCGAATCGCGATGCGTGCGATTGTAGAGCCATTGAAATCAATTTATTAAAGCCTGCACGTTTCCATAAATAGTTTTAATATTATTTTATAAGTAATTGTTTTATAAAATACTACATACTCGACTTGTGTAAGTATCTGAATCCCTGTCGTCGGCCAACCGGTCGAGCTGTCTGTTGAACGAGTCGCGTGAAAAGTCACTGAACTTGTTGAGTTGAGTGTTGCGTTTAGTCTCGCGGTCCAGATTGTTCTGTCCGTGGTAACGCTCCGCTGGGGTGTTCGGTGACTCGAGGCTACACACACAAACGTTTATAATGCACCACATGTAAATTAATGAAAGACCGCAGACCTTGACAACCATGTGCAGTACAGTCATCTTCAATAAGAATTACACGTGAACATTATGTGTGTGTCATTTTAACTTGAAACGATTTTCTTTTGTACACATTGATTGTAAGCAATAGCCGTATACATAATTTGGCAGATTATATTGTTAACTGTAGGCTTCCAAACATGTACATAAGTTTATAGGATTTACAAGAACAAGTAGGTACATCTTCAGACATTTTTACTTCAAAAGGATAATTTAGTGTAAATACTGTACATATTAAATGCGTCACAAAATGAAGGTACACGTTATATCTGCTAAGGCTTTGTTCACATATACTTCTCTTGAAATGTATCTGTATAAGGATAGATTTGATTAGCAGGGTGTAGTTGTATTTTTTTGATTTAATCTGCATTTTGTGTGTTAATATTTGTATATAAATATTTTAATAAATTCAATAATTATATATTTCGGACATCTAACACATAACGCCATCTAGTCCCAAGCTAAGCAGAGCTTATGTTATGAGTAGACAGCTGATATAAATACATATTACTTTTTTTTGTGAATACACACATATTATACATCGAAAACACCCAAATTCCGAAACAAATATTTGGTCCAACCCGGGTATCGAACCCGAGACCTCAACCACAGCAGTCGCATACGCTACCACTGCGCCGCCGAGGCAGTTTCGCAAGTGGTATATACATATAACATGCATGCCTACAGGCAAAAGTGGTGCTTACGATTGGTAATTATAAATCTGTAGCAAAATCTAAAAAGACCTCTTCCATTTAATTAAGGGTTAAATGAGTAACGCCAATGAATCATATTATATTGTGATATGAACGATGATCTTTGTAATTATATGAGAAGGTTTAGATGGTGTGGTTTTCGGCACTTTTATTATGATTGCTACACTTATACATCGCAACTTACGTTCGAAGCTATTAATCATGCCTCGTATAACCTTTGTGCGAAACAATATCGCTAATATCCTACCTGTTAGCGCTCATCATTTGTCTTGTTTTTTCTACGCTCTCCCAGTCTGTTCGCGTCTGATACGATTTTCCACCCGGATCTCCCCTACCTGGGGAGATAATGAAGTTCAATATTTGTACCTATTAAAAGTTATTTAGTACTGTAAATACAAAGAGATATGTAATGTTTCGGTTCAGTGTCCAAGTAAAGTTATAGAATACAATGTGATATGGAGGTATTAACATTTTAAGAAATTACAAACCAATAGTTTAATAAAAAAACAGGTATTTTTATATTTTATATTCCGTAACGTATCATTTAAGAATCAAACATATTAAATTCTCTAGTACCGTTTTAAAGTAAAATGCAAAGTGTATATTTTAACTGCTTTTATTGAGTCATATTCAGCAACACAAAAAAGGGTGAAATATCGCCGATATGTATGTAAATTAAATAGGAAAGGAAACTTTTAATGTATCTTTTTACGTGAAAATTGTTTTCGTTGTATAACAACTTTATTTCAACGTAAGTTTACAGTAACAGCAAGCAATATTTCTCTATTAGGTAAAACATTTTCAATGAAATACAGGCATGTGGCTTTAGTTTTACTTGAACTAACATATTTAAACATGTGAAGAGTTCTTTCAAGTTTTATATTAATCAAATGATACATCCTAATATATGTATACATATCTAGAGAAATGGAAGTCTTTTTTACAAACAATAGAAAAACTATAAGCTCAGCCATTGTTCCATCGTTTTATCTATGTCATGTATTATAAGCTAAAAACCTAAATTATAAGTGATTCAGGAAATATATATAATATTTTCAGTAATATTATCTAGATGACTTCAAACTGTATCCATAATTTTAATGTTGTCAAATAGCCTATTCCCAAATATTATTCAGGTAAGGACGTTAGGTACTTATTTGCATACCGACCGCTATTCTATTGGTCAGCTGTCAAATACAAATTCGGGTCGTTGATTTATGGAGAGTACGTTATCTCTTACCGAAGGGAAAATGTTACCAAGCTGACTTTGCAATATACATATAAGTGTGTACATAAATAAAGTTCGTATTGACTTTGTACTAACGGTTTGTACGTATTTATGAACTAGACTAATCGCTTAGCGCCAACAAGTAAATATTAAAATTTTATATTTTATATGTTATATTTCCACATGTAAAGAAAATATTTGAACTACGAGTTATAATATATATTTAATTTAATTACTTAGTATTCAATAATTTGATATCAATTCTGTTCATATACACTTTTATTGCTAGGTGTGACCCTCCTTTTATTTTGAGATTGAACGGAATAAACCACCATGCATACTTAACAATCAAATATAATTAACCAGACTAATACTGCGATGGAGTGTACCGCGTCCGTATGAATCATGAGCTAAATCGCCATGATAATACGCAATGAAACCATCGTTCGGTTCAGCAAGGCGCAGAGACTTCGGTGGGCCGGTCACATTGAGAGAATGCCTGACTCAAGAGCGACAAAGACAATCACAAACAGACCCTGCTGACTGCCCCTCAACAAAAAAGACCGCGCGGTAGGCCCAGGAAGCGGTGGCGGCACTGTATTGAGGAAGACCTGGCTACTCTGAGAAAGAAGACCTGTTGGAGACGTGCTGCCCTGAATAGAGATAGCCGGAGACAACTCGTGGAAGAGGCCAAAACCCACACCGGGCTGTAGCGCCATAGGAAGAAGAAGAAGACTAATACTGATTCCTTCCAGGCTTGATTAAATTTCAAAAACAACATGAAGAATTATGCAAACCAATCAATAGTTATTGCCTTAATAATAAATGATTAATAATTTCTGAAGAAGACTACCTACTTGAATTTCGAATTCGAGATGTCTATTAGGATTTAAAATTAAAATGTAAAATAGCTATAAAACGAACTTACCAGGACTACCAAGTCTTCTGCGTTCATTCTCCAACGAGGAGTAAGGACTGGCTTGGTCCAAATTATCCTGTGACCCACTGTACGAGCTGTACATTTTGTAATTTGAATGCTTCTCTACCACGCGCTTTGTAGAGGCCACAGGGCTATAGCGCTCTATCGGGCTGCTCACCCTAAAATTAATATGTTGACAAATCAAAACGAAAACTTTATAGTTTTTCATCTAAAACGATTCGAGCTATTTAATTGTAAAATATTTAAAATAGAATGTAAGTAACAAACGCACGTTTGGAGATATTTGTTTTAAAAACAGAATTGTATATAGGTACTTTCTTTATTGATCCAACTAACTTAAAATAAAATGGCAGTTTAACAACTTCTCTTCAAATTTGAAACATAAGAGAGAAATCAGTTTCCTATAATAAGTACTCTCGTTACGAAGTTGTAGCTAACTACAAAACAATAGTCTTGTATCCAATTATTCTTCCTTTTTTGTAGCTTTTTTACGTTTTTTGTAATCAAAGAAAAGCAATGTCTGTTTACTTTCAAGATGCCCAAGTAATTACGTACTTAATTAGGAACCGTATTGCTTACGTATCTGTCATGTCGTGTAAGAAGTAAACGTACTACAAAGATTTTCAACCCATGATTATTTGCTCTGGCTTAAACAGTAAAAAAATTGATAATGCGCAGTCATATAACGACCTAATTTTTCTATGCATTTTAACTAAATCTTTTAAACATAAATACAATGGGATCGAGATTATATTGGAAAGACCCTTTTCTTTTTTAAACATTTACCTTAGCGGCCTTGTCGGGTTAAGTCCCTCTCATGACTCAGATTAATAATTATGTTTTACTCATCTTCACAAATAATATTTTTGGACAATCATTCAGCACTTTCATTATTTAACCGGTAACGTTATAACCTATAGGAGGTCATTACCATCTAAACTACCCAATGATTCGAGCGAGAATATCACCGACGTCCATACTGAAGTCTGATTTTATACGACTGTCCCATACACGTTCCTTGTTTTAGGATAACTATTCTTCTTATTATCATTTATAATGTTTTTTAGTAACCAGTGATAATAAATAAAACTAGTGGTTCCAAACCATTTTTTTATGTTTACTTAGTCACAATATGCAATATTGAGACAATATGCAATATGTCTCAACAATGGGTTTTAATTATGACATAATATTATTAATATATCTTCATCATACATACCTGTTAATTGGACTGGCCGTCCTGTTTAAAGGGCTATCTTTTCGGATAAGGGGACTTACAGTTCGGCCCACTGGACTTGTGGCTCTGTACGGACTGCTCGCTCGATACGGACTTCCAGACCTATTGACATCCAGTCGTGAACCATTCCCTAAATATTTTGTTGTTATTGGACTGGCTGTTCTATTCCTAGGACTTTCTGAACCATATCTTGTATAGGTTTCCTTCTTAGTAGCCTTTGATGTCGAATAAGCGGAATCGGTCAAGTCGAAACTTTTTTCTTTATGTTCTGAATCGTAAGAAGACTTGTAATAATCATTGGATTCAAGTCTCTCATCTCGACGATCTATTGAGCTTGTGTGCTTAGAAATATTTGAGTCATAAACATTATATTGGTTCATAGGACTTTCTGATCTAAGACGAGTAACTGCAATAAAAAAAATATAATTATTAACATCTTACAATATTATATAATATACATTTATAAAAATAACAACAACCCATAATGTCCCACTGCTGGGCTCGGGTCTCCTCTCAGGAGAGGGTTAAGGCCATACGTCCCCACGCTGGCCAAGTGCGGGTTGGGGACTGGCAAGAATACGTTGTGGCTACGTAAATCTTGCCGTTGGAAGTTTTTAAGCCGCCCGAAGGCCTCCAACTAAGCTTCACGACTGTTATCGTATGATAAGAACCGGGACCGACTGCTTAACGTGACCTCCGAATCACGGAGACGCTCATGGTAACATACCACCAGCGGTCACCCATCCAGGTACTGACCGCGCCATCGTTGCTTAACCTCGATGATTGTTTCTCTTCGTTGATAGTATTATGGAACATATATTAGAACCATTTACAAAACAGATACGGTCTCAATGGACATCGTCTACAATAATATTATTGATTGATTACAATAATCGATTACAATAACATATTTGATTCCTGAAACAATTACATATGGCATTTTTTAAAAACCAAGGCGTGTAAAATAAATATTGTAAAATAGAATTATCAAAAAATATATAAGATTACACAGCAAAAATACAATTAGAAAGCATTAGAGATGATTTTGAAATTATAAAAGGCATCAGACAAACGGGATCATCTGTCACCAAATTTTTTTCAATGATGTGTTAGAAAATATATACAGACAACTTAACTGTAACGAGCTTGAAATCCATATAAATATAGAAAAACTACACCACCCTAGATTTGCAGACGAACTCATTCTATTTCCAAGAGATCCAACAACACTACAAAACATGTTGCAACAACTGTCATCAGAAAGTTAAAAGTCAGGATTGTCAATGAATACAAGTAAGACTAAACTGAAGCAAAGCTAAATTTAAGACAGACGTGGGTCAAGAAAAGATCGAGTATGTCGACGGAAAAATACCTATCTTACAACGAACTGGACAGAAGAATAAATAATAGTTGGCAAAGATATTGGTCTCTCAAAGAGAGACCCATGAAAAATAAAACCATACCTATTTATGAAAAATCAAAATTGCATAACACTTTAAGTTTAAGTTAAAAGTATTGTATTAACCAAAACAATTACATAAAAGTGATATATAACCTTACAACCTATTGTTTGTACAATTGGATGCAAGTTACCTGGACTAGATATCCTTGCATATGCTGGCGAAGGACTCGAGCTGTCACGAGGCTTCTTCGAACGAGATCCCACTCTAAACATGTGTGGCGAGCCGTGAACGTCGTATCCGTTGAAATATATATACAACTGAAATATGACACCTTGTGTATTAGAAATCTCTTTTACACACAGGATTCATTTCAATATTTTAACAGAGTACATATTAAAAAAGAAACTAATATAAAATGAACGAATATAAAAGATATCTTACTCTGTGTTTTCCAGGTGCTTTAGGCATGAAGGTGGCCCGATATTTTGTGGTGGAGAGTTTTTCTAATGCGCACATGACACTGCGTTTATCATGAACTATGTCAAGCTGCAGGTCGCCTTTGACTCCACAACCGCTAGTGTCTAGTTCGAAAGAGTGAGGCTTTAATGGCTCTGCTCCTTCCAGAGCCCCTGCACTTAATCGAACTCCAGCAGGATCGAAGACTTCACACGTAAAAGGACCTCCCTGGAATAAGATTAAGTAAGCTAGTATTAAAAGTGTCATACTTTTTTTAAGTGCAGAAAGTATAACTATTTTATACAAAAAAACTTCTTGAAACTACATTATAACTACATTAAAGATACACGTTTCGGTATATAATTTTTTATCTTTCACGAAACAGAAACATAGTTCAATTAATACTACAAAAAATGTGCTAAATATACATGGGCGGCTAGAGATCCTTACTGCTAAGCAAAGAAGTCACATAGGACAATTAATACAGTGTGCTGAGCGCGATCATTTGTTTTGTTTCTTGGTATCCGTATTTAGAAACAAATGTGCGTGTTAACTGAAATATGTACGATCATTTCAATTGCCTCGGTGGCACAGTTGTAGCTTATGCGACTGCTGTGCTTGAGGTATCGGGTTCGATTCCTGGATCGGAACAAATAATTGTATGATCTGCAAGTATTTGTTTTGGAGTTTGGATGATTACAATAAGACGATAGTCATAACAACGTTCTTGACTTTTGTATATTGTTAATTGTTCGCCAGCCATCCCAGAAATAATTAAATGCAAATTATGTGTAAAAAGATTTATCTCTGTTTTATTTCAATGATATCCTTATTATATTTGTTTTATTTATGGGCTATAAAGGCAGACAGCGGTACCTGACAAAATCATCCAACAATAAATTGTGGCGTTTTACTTGCTGAAACAATATTCATGTTAGTACTTCTGGTAATATCTCAGTATTTACGATGCGGATCGTCGCACACACATACAATCATGAATATATTAAAAATGTGTGACAAATTCACCTGGACTATTCTTATAATCTTCTGATTATAATTGCTACACATACAACGAACACCAAAACTCAGCGACAAGCTGGTGACAGAGGATAGTCCTGATGATGACTATTCAAGAATTTTTTTTAAAATATTATTATTTTTTAAATACGATGAAACTTTTTTAACTGTATATTTATACTTAATTATTTTTTATTTTTAATTACGCGAAATCATGTGTTTCGGTTCGGTTAGATGCAAAACAGTCACAATAAAATAATGATATAAGTTTGTTGAATACATATTAACTGTTTTAGTACTGCACGTAATAGTCTCTGAAGTAATCGTGATGTTGTTTAACACGACATTCGGTTGAAGTTTGTTGATAATGATAATAACTTTTATTATCAACAAACTATTTAAGAATTCATAACAATTTTTTTTAGTAAGGTACAATAATTTACATTAAATATCTTATTAATTTAACAATAAAACACAATTATTGTTTACGGACCTGAATATGGTCGCCTTTATAAGTAATAGCTATAGTCCATGTTCCCGCCTCATCGGGTTGGAAAGTGGCACTTGAAGCTGTTGTACCAGGTGCTGAAGGTGGTGGGTGTCGAGCTTCGAGTGGGACGGCGCGTCCACTCGGGGAATGTGCGGTAACGTCGATATCTTGTCTTCTTGGTGCACCTGTAGCACAGATAAATGAACATGGATATTTTATTTAAACAATATATTTTAGAAAAAAGGTTTAAAGTACATGGTCGTTTATATGTTATGCTCCTGAATGTAAACTGTTTTAACTGGTGTACAATAAAGTTTATTCCATTCTATTCCATTCTAATCTATTCTATTCCATTCCATTCCATTCCATTCCATTCCATTCCATTCCATTCTATTCTATTCTATTCTAAACAAAATAAACTGCCCCGGTGGTGCATTGGTAGCGTACGCAACTGCTGTCTATGACGTCTCGGGGTTCGAATCCTGGGTCGGGCCAAATGTTTGTATGATCTGCAAATATTTGTTTCGGAGTTTAGGTGTTTTCTATGTATAGGATGTATATATTTACAAAAGAAAAGTATTTATGTATTCATATCAATTATCTAGTACCCATACAAGCTCTGCTTAGTTTGGGACTAGATGGCATTGTGTGTTAGACGTACGAAATATTAAAAAAAAATTAAAAACACTTGACCGAGCCTACAATATCTTTTAATAGGAATCTTTGCATCATATCTTAACTAAATTTTGTTAGGGATTGGCGCAAAGGAAAAATGTAAATGTAAGGTAAAAGACCCAAAATCAACGATCGATACCATAATGCTCAAATGGAATACGGGTCTAAGTCTACAGTAGCTTGAAGAAGGGCCAAAACTAAATGTATAGCGCAATAGTCATACATAATACCAAAGCACATGTCGGGTAGGTGTTATAATTAATAATGGAAATCACCGTTTACCAACACATTGTTTGGCAGATAGCCATGTGGTGGTAGCCGATTGTAAATGGATCTGATTAACATAAATTAAACACGAAGTGATTAAACTGCATCAGGTTAACCTAAAAAGCCAATCAATTCTAACGTGAAGAATATTTAAAGCACTAAGATTCTATGCATGTATGTCTATATTATTATATTGAAATATAAGAAATAGTAATAGTACTATAAAAATCTAACACTATGGTAGATTCAACTCGTGATTTAAGTAGTAAATGCTAGTGTAAATACTGTAACTGTAAATAATAAAGTCGTTTAATTCATGTTGGACTACCATTGAAGAGATTACATATATTTAGTGTTAATACGTAAAATACGTATAAAAATAGGCGCCATTAGCGCCCGAGTTGGGGCAAATTTATTTGAACTTCTCAACTCATTAAGGAAATGCAGAGCTCTCATCAGTCTTCCCATCTGTGACCACGAACGGTGCCATTCGATGGAAACGGTAAAATGAAAAAGAAAAATAGTACCTTTATACTATTGCGCTTAAATTAAATAAGTTATCAATTTAAATACATCTAATAAGCATGCAGTCACTAGAGAATTTATACTTGTTAAATGATGAATGATGATGAATTTTTGGTAATAAAATAGTGCTGCAAGAATTCGTCAACCGATTTATTGGTAAGTGGTGGATTGGTGGTGAATAATCTGATTATTTTGGTCATCTATTAATTATCTAAACAGAGATAGAAATCCCACTGCATTTCTATCAATATCAAAGCCTCTTATAGCAAGCAATCTATAAGAGGTAAATAATTATTCTATCTATAAAACATATTTTCAGAAGCAATCACAAATACAAGAATAAACTGAATACTCCACTTTGATGTAGCTAAACATACACTCGTACATAATTGATATTGTACTCATGTCATAGTTTTAGATACAAAGTCTAGGTGGTTGTTTACCTGTGGCACTGACTAGTACTTCCACAATACTTCCTATAGCACAAGGTGCCATGCCCGGTGGGGGAACTGTCACTAATCTTGGTAAAACTCTGAAGAAATATCTTCCATCCACTCTGAAATATAAAATTATATCATTTAAGACGTACTTAATACCAAGGTATCTTCAAAATAGATTGGATTTCAAAGTAAAATATAAACCCTTATAATTATTTTATTTAACGTTGTAATTTTTAATTGCATATATTTTAGGTAATGACAAAAAAAAATGGCCATACCATTCCAATCTTAAGTATGTTACGTGAGCCTCTATTATGTGCTTGTAGTCAATAAAATTTTATTACTAAATTAGGTACTAAAATTTTAGGCTTACCTGATGTCATCAACTGTGAGAACTATTTCGTGCATACCAGCGTGCTCAGGAACGAACTCGCCAGCCCCTCGAGCATCTAATTTTAGTCTTGACTCTTGCTCCAGTGGGTTCACAATAAATACTTTTACCTCCGATACGGACAAGTCACTAGACACACTCTCGATCTTTATGTAAGTCTGAAAATGAGCAAGCGGATTAACGTTGTGCCAGATTGTATGACCAAGTGTTTAAAAAATTTCAAGAGAATGAAGTAGTTCATAGAAGGTTTCGCGTAACATACCGTTAAAGATACATCATTGTATTTAACACGAGGTTAAACATTTCTAAAAAGATATTACCTATACACAAAGCCTCATATTATTAACTGACTGACATTTTTTCCAATAAATTTCTTTTTATCTTTAATATTTCTTTTTCTAATGGAAATATCAAGCGGTACTTGTCCGGATAGAACAGACATCGTACTCCGGAAATTTTTTAAAGACTTCCGTTTTCCCGTTTCATGTATAAATTCACAAAAATAGAGATAAATTAGAGATCCTAATCTTTTAAGTCGCCCTGATTCTTCAACGGCTGTGAGTTTCGACACTTATTCGTTTAGGAATAAGCCCGTTGTTTAAAACCAACAAAGGCAAACAAATGTTAACTTTTATCTCCCTGTTCACACTTTTCTTCGCACATTTGTCATTACTCATAAGAAACCCAATAGTAGTGTTTATATTACGATGGTTACTCGGTTCTGGAAACTGTACTTACAGGCTCTCCCACTCTTCCGGACGTAGAATCAAGTGCGACACGTAACATATCATGTACTGGTGGACGGGGAGGCACATTTCTTAGATGAGTAGCCCACGTCATCAGTCCCAAGTGATCCACCTCACTTTGGCTCATATCTCGCGCCGACAATACTGGCTGAACACCTACGGTCAAAAATATTCTCTTTTATCTTTTCAATTTCATGACATGCTCTTTATATCATCAAGGGAAATTTTGGACATCAGTTTAACAGCTTATAATTTAATCAAACTCTATTGAAATAGTCTTTACTGAAAGTTATTGAAAGATGAAAAGACAAGTTTGGAGCTTCATGGATGTCGTTATTGTCTAATATTGTGCCAATACTTTTAGTAAGGATGTACTTAACTTAAATGAAAATGATATGAAAATTCTGAACAAAAGCGCAATAGTTCTTAACACTTCAAACTAAACTTAATAAGAAACATAAATGGTCGTCCGGAATACAGTCTACTTTGTACTCTAACTAGGAAAACAGTAGAACAATCCTAACTTTGTACTAGTTCATATTTAACTCACCAGATATTTACTATATGAGATAAAATGTAACATATGTATTTCACAAAAGTGACAAACATAAAGTAAAGTATATAGTAATAGTAGTAGTAGTAAGTAATAGTAGTAATAGTAATAAGTAATAGTAGTAGGTGAAGATCATAAGCAATAGGTGCAAAGATCTGAATCATTGTTAGATCAACATAGGCACAAGAGTATCATTCTGGGATAGAAGAGGTCAATTTGTTGGTATTATGTAAACAGGTATACACAAAAGTGTCTTATATTTACAAATTTTTATAGGTTTATTCTCGTATTCTTACAAAGTTTTATAAAAGTCTGAAAAGATATCCAATTGAATGTACATATATATTGTTAGATATATTCACCAATTTTCTTCGCTGCATCTAGAGCTAGCTGATTATTTTCTTCCCAGCGCGCTGGGTCTCGTCGCAATCGGCTTGGTGGCGGTGCTGGTCCTCCAAGTGAACGGACCAACTCGTTTGCCACGCGCCCGTCATTCCAGTCCGTCTGATAACGTAGCAATTTGAAATATATATAGTTAAATACCAAGGTAAAATATTAGATGCTTTTGCTAGGTTTACTATAATTTCTTGATTTATACCTGAAACTTTGGCTGACGCCATGTGGTTTCGAGTCGATGTTAGTCATGTATATTTACTTAAATATGATCCACCTTTAATACAGTTTACATTGGAAGTATAAATAAATGCTGACACCCTTATGCTGTTAAATTGTGCAATTAGAGTTATACCGACAAAATTTATAGGAGCTTATTTGTCAAAAAACAAAAATTCAAGTAGTTTACAATCGATAGCTATTAAATGCTCTAGTAATTTTCGTTAATTACCAAACGAAATATTTAACTTAAACTAAACTAAAATTATTTTCAACTTAAACTAAACTAAAGCTATTATTATTAAATTAAGATTAAAGTAAACTTTAATCTTAATCTAATATATCAAATTCTCGTGTCCAAATTACCTTAATTTTTGAAATTTTGTGTGCATATCAGGTACGTCTGAGAATCTGCCAACTATTTTATCCTAAATAAAAAAGGTGACCCACTTCTAATTATTATTTTTTATATTTTTGTATTTTTTCTATAAATGGCAAAACTACGTTCGTCGGTCAGCTAGTTCAATAATAATAATAGATTAATGGTACACCATATTGATTACAAAGGTAACTAAAAGCTAGGAGGCACAAGTGACGGTCTTATGGCCCGAAGGCAATCTCTTACAGGTTACCATGGGATCGAAAGAAAGACATAGAAAGTAAAGGGTAGTGCCTGGTGTATTAAAAGTTAATAGGAAATCAAAGTAGTATATATCCATATTATATAAAGTAATATTAAGACCTAGTGTGGATGATTAAATTAATACATAGAAATATCAATAAAAAAATAAAATTAATAGACGATTCCGTATATATTCAAATGAGATTTTGTGACCCAATTGAGATTTAACGTTTGTTACTCTTTTATAAGCATTAAAGAATTTAAGCTATTTTATCGCTCTGAAATCCTTCTTAATTTCTAATCAATTCGGACATATTTTTGATTAACTTAAGTTACGACACCCATAAACTGAAGAAAATGAAATATATCATTGTCTACGATTTCATAAAGCCAATCACTTTCGTTATATTTTATAACCCTTTTACAACTTACCGTAAAGTTAGTAATTGGTCTTTCCAGTCGTGAGTTGACCCATTCAAGAGTTGATCGAAAACCTGCTGAGTCTGGTTTCATGAAGTAGGACAGATATGTCATGCCCGAAAGCTCATCCAACCAAGGAGATGCTAAGTATTCAGGTTCTAAGACCATAGGTACTTCTAGCTCTCTGTGTGCGAGCCTCATTGCTCGTCGACAGTTCTCCACCGCTTCGTGACGATCTGTACCAAATAATATTTGAAATAAGGCTTCCAAAGTTCATAAGTGAAAAAAAAAATATAAAAAACATAAAATTTTAAATACTCCACAAAACTACGAGCCTATTCTTTTTGTAGGTTTATTGCAATTGAACAACAGTTCCAATTAATACCATAAAAACAATTTATATGCGTTCATAATATTTTAAGACGGGTGTTAGTATTGCATTTTATAATAAAATTTGTTACAATCAATACTGACTAAGCTCCCGCCAGTGTGGGAAAATGCCGGGTTTGCAGTAGTCGAGTAGTGCTGAGAGTAGAACACCGCTATTCCAATCTGTCGTCAAGTTGTTGACGCGGCACTCCGGCAACGATGCCTGAAGCCATGATAGCATCAACTTCCTGCAATCAAATACCAATAATCGTCACAATTCTACACTTATAGCTGATTTATCAGCAAATCGACGAGGTCGGTATGTTTGGGCTTTGTACACCTTGTTCATTTCTTAGATCAATGTTTATTAACGCTTTTATTACATTAAAATCGGTTCAAGTTTTAAATCAATTATTACACTCCTTAGTAGAGTATCTTTTGCATAAAACTAATCTAATCGCGATTAAGTAAGGAATGACTATATTTTTTTGGAAAATACTGATTTAGCTATTTTAACTATAGCTATGACGTTTTAAAGAGAGGCCTATATCCAGCAGTGATCAAAAGGATGTTGATGTGATGGGTGGTTCGATTTTATATTCACGTAAAATATAATTTTATTTACGTAGACGGTGTATTTCAACTAGGATGTGACAATGATATTATTTACAATAGCTTGAAATGCATTGTTATTGTTATTGTCGATGTTTCTAATTTATTAAGCCTAAATAAAGTTTGTTGAACGTATAAACAGACTGCATTTACTCAAACATTCATTAATGAATTATTATATAAGTATGTTGATAAACAAAACCAGTTCAACGCTCCGGAACGAATCTGTATTTTAATATTATAAGATATTGTGCAAATTTATTTGGATAGCTTTTGAATTCATCCATTCCATTCGTCCATGATTTAAGCAAAAACAAACTTTTGTGGTTATTGGGGTTCTTACCCAAAGGGTAAAAAGGGTAAAACCCTATTACTAAGACTCCGCTGTCCGTCCGTCAGTCAAGAGGTTATATCTTATGAACCGCGATAGTTAGACTGTTGAAATTCACAGATGATGTATTTCATGTTACAGCTTAAACAACAAATACTACCAAACAGAATAAAATAAATATTTGAAGGGGCTCCCATACAACAAACGTGATTTTTGAAGTGAAATCTTCTTTAGGCGTGTTGAGCACTTTTTTGGTGAACAAAAATTAATTTTTTGGATGGGGCGTAATCTTATGAGTTCGCGTCACCGCGTCACCGTCACTAACATGGCGACATCACAAAACTTCTTCGGCCGCGTTGAATACTTTTTGGTAAGGGAAAATCTTATGAGTTCGCGTCACCTTGTTACCGACATAATGATTTAATTTAAACATTAAGAAATTTCTATTTGTACACATTAATTTTACAAATAGCATTCTAAGTTATAAGTTTTCACTTCTATCGGCAGTCCTTGTGACTGCCAAGTTTCTTGGCTCTTTTTTGTTTGATATTGATAACGCAACAGTATACTAATATATAAAAAATGATAACGTAACTCTTCCTGTGCTAGTCAGACTCACATTTGGCTGATTTTTTACAGATAATACTATTTTTTACTGGATTATAATATAGATAATAAACAGAACACAGGTCTTGTTTGTTTTGATTAGTTAGAAACAATACTTATTATTCTTTAATTTAACTTATTCCATTTACAAATAAATCACGTAACAACTTATTACCGTAAATAAATTTTAGAGAAGTCAAGTGCTGTGTTTAAACACCGAGCTATTAAGTAAGTTAATCAGCGTATCTTAGGTCTGTTCATTTGAAACGAAGCCTGCAGCCATGGATGGTTGCGCCCGCGCCTGGTTCTGTACTAATTGCCTTAATACCCAATAAACGTTTTTGCTTATTCTGTTATTGCGTCACTAAATTAAAATATCGCTCAAATTATCTTCTGTTCTCTTATTTTAGTATAACGATATTTTAAATGCTATTTTGTCTACATGTACATATTTTGATGACGTCTATTTTTAATGTGACATACATTTCTAATTTTAGTCAACCTTTGACACATCAATGTGCCATTACATTGCATTTTTGGCTTCTAATATTATAGAACACTTCAAAATGCTTTACGAATTCATATAATTTGTCAAATAGATTAGTCAATAAAAGAATGAACAAGTTTTAATCTACAGGAAGGAAAAGTTAAAAAAAAACATTATTTTATTAGTGATTGATGATAAATTTCTTTTATAATTTTTTTATAAAAGACATTTATCTTTTCTTCATAGATTTTATCATCATAATTATTGTCTAAGAACAGTTGAGTAACATTGAATATTATCATGTTTCGTAGAGAACTTATTATAATATCGTCTTAAACTTGGTTATTATTGAAATAGAACGTGATATTATAATGCTTAGGTAATAACGGTTTCTGAAGTTGTAGAATATTCAATAAATACATTTTCAGTAAGTTGCGGTCTACATTTTGTTACTCAAAATAAAACAGTAAAAAGAATATTACCATTTTATCCATTGATGTATCCCACGTTATTTGTTCTGGGTATGGTTGAATACAATAAACTAAGGTCAGAAGGGGACTTACACTCGTCTCGTTCCTGTTCAATGTACTTAGGGGTGGGATACATAATACGGACATGTTACGCTGAATCACCATATGATAGGTGTGGCGGTGCCGCCGGCTAACGCTGCTGGCTGTCCCGAGCGGGCGCACGAACCTGCTGAGCGAGGCGCCGTTCTCGCTCGCGTTTCGCACTCTTAATTAAATAGGATAAGGTAGACCTATTTTATTGCTCACTGAGTGAATTCACAATGACAGCATTATAATTCATTCATTATCTATCACAATAAGAAGATAGTAAAATAAATAAACAGATTGTATAACACTATCGCATTGGGCTACACCTGTAATAATAATTGTTTTTAAGTGGTAACAAATAAAATAAACATTTAAAGCTAGTTACTTTCATACCTACTAACGTTAAATGTAGATGTGAGTATATTTTTGATGTATTTTTGTATTTATTTTATATATGTGAGTAACTTTTGATATATTACTTTGTTTTAAGTTTAAATAAACTTAAAGTTTTGAATAGACTAGTGATTTCTATAAATTATATGTAATATTAGATGGTAATAAGATAAAAAATGTGAGCAAATCAGATACAATGTCATCATCATCATCAACAGCCCACTACTGGACATAGGCCTCTCTATAGAAATGAAGTTTACAATATACGCGTTATAAATCGATTAGGTTGATTTAAATTTAAAAATAGCTCAATGATTAATGTTCAAACTGAGCACGTATATGCGAAAAATATTTTCTTTTCTATTTAAAAAGAAAAGATTCACACCAAACATATACCTTTCCATATTTGTAAAATACACGAATTTGAAATAAAACGACAATGACTTTGGTAGTACTTATTTCAACTCTCAACTTATTGGGGACCTCTTAATCCCCCTTTAAAGTAAGACCATAAAAATGAATGTAAGAAACAGAAGTAATTATTTTTCGCTTAAAAATAAATACAATTTAAATGTTACTATAAAAAGATATTACCTTGGTGGGAATTTGCTCCGGCCGATTTGGTACCGAACGATGAGTGACCAAATCAGTCCCAATATTAATTTTAGATTACCGTTTACGATGTCCACATTACCTAAAAACAAAATTATATAACTTATAACAATTTTAATCTAATATATTTGTAAATTAAATATATAATTTTTATTTCTTTCTTTTTCTAAGATATGGTCTCAGAAAAAGAAAAAACATGTACCAAATAATATATTTGGTACTTAAATATCGGCATGTCTGTTACCTTAACTTGGTGTTAATTGTACTGCTACAACCAGTTAGCTAAATAATCATACTATATTGTAAAGAAGAAGGGTTAGGGACTCAATGGCAACCGAGTACGTTAACACATTACACAAACTTAAATTTAAAACTTTAAAAACGCCCTTAAACCCAACCACTTAATCGAGTAATCACAGGTCAAAAATGCTTTACATCACTTTGGAAAAGAGCTGATACTCTTAAACTGCATAGCCGATATTAATCAAACATAGCTAAAAGCGATCGCAAGGAACCTGAGGCTCGGAGGAAACAATGTTATATGATTATGAGCTTAAAAAACAAAAAAGTTGCAGGTAACGATACTTACAGACCAGTCATTTATTTCTTAAGTGAAATAAGGTACTCGTTTTTGGAGCGAATATTTTCAATATTTTCAATAACAGTCGTTTCGGTTACGACTGATTTTCGTTGTACAACATATTATTTTAAATTTCGAATCTTTCTTTTAATTCTATTGGAAATTAGATACAATATAATAGTAATTGTCATACCGATATTAACGAGTTTGACGCCATCGTTTTCAATAGCTTGTAGTGCATTGGTGACATTCTCCAACTTGTGGTGTTGATTCGTCGGCTTCTGACTCCACCCTTTCAATTTTCGTCCTTGAAGAGCTTCTACTAACGAACACAACACGGTTCCATCTCGAAAATCTTCCACCAAATCTACGACCTACCGAAATTATTTAAGTTGATGTAATTAATTGAGAAATAATCAAGGGTAAAGTTACGTTATCTTTATGCTATTTTATCATTATAATATGTACGTCTATAGATTAATTGTTACTGTTTCCCTGGTGGTAGTACTTAATATAAATTTTAAGCGCTCAACCCCTCATCTTGCTACATTTCACATGATGTAGATTCGCATTCACGATGGCGATAATTGGAAAAAGCCTATGTCCGTCTTCTGACAAATATTATGATGAACAAACATCATGGGAAATGTAACAATAATTTTGCGAGGGTTCGCGGCCAGGGATAGAACTGTTAAAATTAATACTTCACAGTACAACTAGGGGAATAGCTAAGAGTCAGAACACAGGAAAAAAAGGAGTTGAAACTTATGACATGTTCACAAAAAATATCATGGCAAACATAATTCTCAATAACTTGGCAGTTGCTTTCCTTTTCTTCTTAAAATGTCAACTCCCAGTCCCGCATTAGGTATATTCAATAATTTGTGGATCTTATAAGTTTCGTTACACGTGAAACTCACAACACTTAATTTGTCATTAGGTAATCAAAAATATTTTTTTTTTAACGAAAGGTTTTATATTTTTTAGCTGAACTAAAGTATTGAGATCTAGCTGAATACTTTCTCATTGGCCAATATACTTTTATATTATTCTTAAAAAGTGTATCTCTCAATAAAAGTAAAGGATAATTGGAAAAGAAGTTAACTGGATAATGACTACATGTATTATGACAACATTCTGATCCAAGAATATTAAAACATTTGGCAAAACATAAAGAATTGTTTAATAAATTGGGTTGTTTGTACAAAACATTATATTGAATCAATATGCCAACTGATTTATTATGAAAATTGCACGCCCACGAGCAATCAAGATTTGTTCGGGAATATTTTCAAATCTTAAGATATTGGAATATTTACCTTAATATTCATTGGCTTTAGGGTTTCGTTGACCCAATTTTTGAAGGTGTTGGCTTGTATCTCAACCCACAGGTCCTCGTGGCCTTTGATAGCCATACCTTTGGCCGCCGTCCCTTCAGGGCTACGGGCCGCTAGCCCCGCTTGTGTGATTCGCCCCGCTGATCCCTCGGCGGAGTGAGCCCGCACGCCTTGGTGTGTCACACGCGGTCCCTCCATTTTCTTTAATTACGCACTAGTAATAAAATAATCCCGTATTCTATATAATTTCACTCCATTTTCTTTGGCACCACACATCGCTGTCATCTGAAAAGATAATTGACTTATGAATATTTAAGAACGTCTACTTGATTCAACAGAACGATCTAAAATAATACGAGGAAAACTCGACGATGCGACGGTTTGTACTCATTTACGTAGACGTAATCATGGTCCCGTACAAATGTATTAACCTTTTTCTTTGGGTAGGAAGAGATTGTTATATTATGAACACCGTTTCGATGTACCTTATCAGTAAATACATTATATTTGGCTCATATCAGTATTTGATGGGAACTATGCAATGTCAGAGGTTAAGGTTAATGTATATTAAACAGAGTTACTTATTAAACCAAATATGAAACAACTTACAATCCACAAAAGTTATAATTTTGTAGAATGTATAGCTTTAGCGCTTAAGTATAACGTTAGTCAAAAGCTCCGATTATTCCATATTGATCACCATGTTAATGCAGCTTTTGCCAAATTTCATGCAAATTCTATTATCGACTCAGGCGCGGTTCAATGTTTGTGATACAATCGACCGCATCTTTACAAACAAATAATTCTAGTTTTCGTCCTCGATTGGCAGATATTGACTCATCTTTGCATATGCATTAAATCTTATCTGTGTAACAAATGCTCAAATTTGAAGTTATTTCAGTATTAAGAAATATAATATAATATATTATTTATTCAATCAATACATTCGTATTGCGGCGTATTCAGGCGTATTGAGAGATCCCCCTAAGACTGATACAGAAGGTAGGTAGGGACCAAATAGGGGCGAAAGGTGCTGACTGTAAGAACTGCTCTTTGGGCAATCTCAAGTGGCTTAATAGTCGTTTTGGGTGCACCACCCCATATGGTAATGCAATATCTCACCATAGATTGCCCCAGAACCGTGTACACTTGTTTAATCAATTTAGAATCTGCCACATTTCTTAGGTTTCGAAATAAATATATTAGTTTTCTTAACCTTGCGGTGATTAAATTTACATGGTATTTGAATGAGAAGTTGTTATCGATAAGTATCCCAAGATATTTAACCGCATTGGTGAGAGTTAGAGAAGGACAATGACATCGATCGACATTGCAGCAATCATGTGCAATTAGAGAATACGAAGTAATTTATGAGATTAAATATCTAACTGAAAACAGTATATAGCTATCTATATATTCACTGCATTTAAGGTTAATATAGTGCTCTTGACCGCCTGTTTCATTCTAAAGTCATTTTCCCACTTAAAAGCTGAGAATATCAGTGCAGTATCGGATGATACTGCACTGACGGAGATGATAATTTTTCCACCCTCTAGTTTAAGATTACAAAGATCGTTTATATGAATTAGGAAAAATTTGGGGCCTATATACCTACTGCCTTGGGGCAGGCCATAGGAAACAGGTCATCAATCTTGGTGCACTGATAGCGATTTGAGAGGTAGTCTTTAATTAATTTAAGCTGATTACTTCGAATCCCCAGTCTGTCCAGTTTATTGAGTAGCAATGGGTTCAACACTGTATCAAAAGCCTTAAGCTAGGTCAACAAATATGCCCACTGTTTTTTTACCAGCATTAATATTCCTTAACAAATGATCAACAAGCTAATGGATCGCATCATTTGTTGATTTGCCAGTTCTAAAGTTGAATTGATTTTTTGATAGTAAATCATTAGGTTCTAGGTATCTTATAATTCTACTATTAATGATGCGTTTCAAGATCTTGAAGAGTGAGTGCAGGATCGAGATCGGCCTATATTTGGTAATATTGTTTTTATGTCCACTTTTATAGATAGGTATTGTCACTGATTTCTTCAGGACCGTGGGAAAGGTGCCATCTTGTAAGCATTAATTAAAAATGTAAGTGAGCACTGGAACTAAAACTTGTTTATTTTCCTTTATGAGGTAGTTGAAGGTCCAAAATCAAATGCTCCAACCCTGTCTCATCAGTATCCAATAAAACAAGAGACTGTAAAGATCATTCTGACTGCAATGCAAAATCTTGTACTTGTGTTCTCGATTTTCACAGGCTATCGTGTTCTCAGCCAAAGTCTTGCATACCGAAACAAAGAACTCGTTTACACCTTCCACAGATTTTTTCGGGAAAGCCGTATTTTTCTTTTGTTTTTGAAGTGTAAGAAATATTTTTCCCAAAGTTTTTATTAGTAAATAAGCTATTATAATGTATCGAGCTTTGAGTTTTTAAGTAGCTTATTACATTGATTTCTTTATAGCTTAAGTGTTTCATCGTCAGGAGATTACCTTAATTTTTATGGAAATTATCTCGATGCTTCTAATAACGTAACAAACTGGGAGTTACCCACGTTTTTATAATTCTATTTTCCCTAGATAATTTAGCAGCGACTGAGTTATTAGTAATAACACGTCGAATAGTTTTGAAAATGTATTCCATTGAATCATTGTCGGAATTTTGTACTTTAGCTGCTTGTTAATAATAATATAATAATAATAATGGCTTTTATTTCAAACAGTACATCTTTAACTTAAATTATATATTTACTAATTAAACTATTTTAGATTTATATTTTATTCTTGCCTCACATTCAACGCTGTTGTGCAACGACAGCCCTCTCTGTATGCCACTTACTGGCAAAGGCCTCCTCCAATTTCTTTCATTCCTCTCTATTATTGGCAGTTCTCGTCTACGTGACTCCTGCTACGGCTCTTATGTCGCCCATCCATCTTCTAAGTGGTCTTCCTCTTGTCTTTATCTCTTCACGTGTGAACCAGTTAGTTATTAATTTTGACCATATTCATTGACATATTCAATTGGCTTATTATTGATTAAAATAGGTTCTCGCTTGACATTGGTCATTTAGCTTTAGTTTTTAGTGTGTTCATGACCAATCCAACTTCCCTACTTTCTCCACACCAATTTCAACCACATCATTTAGTATCTCCTGAAGTCCCTCACTCAATGACGAAAAGATAATCAAATCATCCGCAAAACTTAAATGCGATGTTTTCTTCGTTAAAGGAAAGTCCACATTTCTACCAGTCAAACTGATGGAAGACTTCTTCCAAAACAGCTGTAAAGAGTTTTGGCGATATTGGATCCCCCTGGCTTACCCCTCTCTCTATTTTTGTTTTTTTCCTTCTTTTTACAGTTTTACTTTTGCCTTGCTATTGTCGTAGAAGTTTTTGAGTATTCTGATAAATATCAGAACTACAAAATAAATATTTTCAACACCTTGGTGTTTTAGTGCCAGCGCGATTTTTTCATGTTCTATCATATCAAAAGCTTTACGGTAATCTACAAATCAGCAGTAGAAAGTTATGTTGTATTCATTGCCTTTCTCAAATAGCTGTTTGATAACATGAATGTGGTCTAAGGTCGAATACCCGATCCTTTTAGGGCCGGCTGCTTGTTAGTATTAGCCAATTCTGAGTATAGTTATTCTTTGTCAATTTTATTAGATTGATGTTAATAATAATAATTTTTCAAAATTAAAACATAGCAAGTCCGCCTGATGATCCGTGACGGAAGTTTGAAGTATGGTGATAACCGGGCTTTTAGTTTTTAATATCATATCAAGGCTGGTGCAGCAAGGTATGAACTGATGGAAGACCATACGACAGAGAAGAACATACATTCAGATATTCGGTTTGTGGGCTGATATTTATGTCAATATCATCCGTGATAATAATATTTTTAAGAGGGATAAATCTTGTAAAATATCTTTCAGGGATTGCATTTTTTAAATGAAAGAGATCTATAATAGGAAGGAATAACTGTTTGCTTATATATTTTTATCACCAAGCAGTTTGAGTCCTGACAATCGAATTCTTCAACAATAGCATTTGGATTGGATTTGATGTAGGCCGTTACCCCATCATTTTGGGCAAACAACCTCTTGGTTAAATACGATTTGTACCCGTCTAGATTTGGAACAAAAGGACAACGAGATAACCAACATTCCGTCAAAACTACAATGTCACACTCAATCTTAAGCCCATTCAACATGGTGTGAAAATTATCAAAATTAGCTGAGAGAATACGTATATTCTGTATAATAACAGTGAGGACTCTCTGCGGAGTGTTCTTTATATTTATGGCACTCATCTACATCACAAGCCATGGATTCAGAGACAGATAGTTTATCTATCTCTTAAATTAAGATCATCCATATGATTGTAAAACATACCGAGCATATAATCATGGAAGATATAACATATGACTTTTTGTATGCAGAGGCTAAATTATAGTTTTTTTTCTCTCTATCATCGCCCGGCTCAGATAAGTTTAACATGAAATTAACTAGTAAACTGTCCCTACGAACACCTAAACGTCTAGATTTTACATAATTAAGTACTATTTTTTAAGACAATTCCCGCATTAGGAATATACCTTCGGAAACGATACACTTTTTTTATTTTTTTTATTTTTTAACGTGTGGAAACCCCATCTGGCCTTCACCCCACCGGGGCTTGCGGCGGAGCGGTGTGTCGGAATCGAACCGACTAACCACTAACTACATGGTAACTAACCACACGGTGTGTCACTCTGCGCCTGAGACGGGAGAGATCCGGGAACCACTTTCTTACGCCATCCGGAGCCCTCCCAACCCCTCCCTGCTCGCACTGAAGCGAGCACCGTCTTCTGATGTTAAACTCTCAAATTAGGCGACGTACGGCACACGCGTAACGTCACCCCTTCGCGGCTGGCCTGTGAAGCGGTTGGGGGGGAGGGGAAACCCGTCCCGCTCATCCGCGGCCACGCTCAGGGCGGTATGAGGCGCTGGTAGGCGCGCCTCCGCCACCCGGTTCGCCGGCGGCGGATCGGGTCCCAGTGAAGGTCGTTCTCCCGGGCCTTCTCCGCCGCCTCCTTCTGCGGGATGACTTCCTCGCAGAAGTACGCGACCGCGGTAAAACAGCTCTCGCCGCCGGCCATGGAGCGTACGACGGCCGGCTGCGAGAGATCTCCTCCGATGACTGCAGTGAGGGCCCGATGCTGCGGCGCCCAAGCGGGGCACACCGCCAGCGTATGCTGGGCCGAGTCCTCACTGCAGTCGCAGTGGTGGCAGGTGGGACTCGATTCCCTCCGCGCGACCGAGTGCAGGTACTTCCCGAAGCAANCGGCGCCCAAGCGGGGCACACCGCCAGCGTATGCTGGGCCGAGTCCTCACTGCAGTCGCAGTGGTGGCAGGTGGGACTCGATTCCCTCCGCGCGACCGAGTGCAGGTACTTCCCGAAGCAACCGTGCCCGGAAAGCACCTGCGTCAGTCGGAAGGGTCCCGTGCTGCCGCCCTGCCCATTCGAGGATGACGGGCTGGAGCGCCTCCACGGTGGCGAAGCCAGCACGTGGAGCTTCCAGCCGCAAAGACCAACGAGCCATCGTGGCTCGACGGGCGGCTTCACGCCACTCGCGTACCTCTTCGGGCGGAGGGCGAACGCCACTCTCCGCCCGGAATTGAGCCACCCGTCGATAAACTTCCGCCTCCAAATCCCACGGGGGTGTTCCGGCCAACCATACCTACCGCACGCCGCCTCGGTCGACACCGTGCGGTATCCGCGTATGGCTCTGACTGCCAATACCCTCTGAGGGCGCCAGAGGCGCGCCTTATTCTGGGCGGTCACCACTGAAATGACTAGGCCAACCGTGTAGTCAAACTGATTTTTGAAACTTAAAAATTATATTGATTTGTGTAGTGTTTAGTATTTTGAGAGTAAATACATTTTAGATTGTATAAAATTAAAACAAAACAGGACAACATAAAAAAACTTAAAGTATAAAATAAGCAAATGCCACTGTAACGATATTTGAGCGACAGTTATTGTTTTCAGAATTATGGTTCTGAGGGTATTAATTATAAATCTCAGAACTAGTCAGACCAAGGACATCTTTAATTAGGCGAGATCCCACTCTTCCTGTAAGCGATTGTGTGGCATTCCTTCCTTCTTACGAAGGTAGGTTTTTCCATATGATGACCAACAGTATGCATAATTGTATGAGCCAGCAAAGTCCCTCGCCAGAAAAAATAGTTTTCTCACTTTTGCAGTTTTATTACGTTTGATTTATTGCGTTTTTTTTCAAAAGATAGTTTTTTAAGATTATGCAATAGACTTTTCCTTACAAGTATGGAATTTAATTCTACAATAACCAGCTTGAGAGTTAAACTTTTCGTTCACTTTTGTTCGTTCACGTTAACAATACGAGTACCCCCTACAGAAGGGGTGAAGGTCTAGTAGAGCGTCTAAAACATAGAGTAAAAATTTTTGAGAGGATTGTTTTAACATCGGTACCTGCTTTAAAGAAGAACCGTAATGTTCTTGTTCACCACATAATTGACAAAAACAAATGACCATATTTAATTTAGATATCATGTTGTTATAGATTTAGCGATTTAAATAGTTTGATAACCTTTTGGTATACGAGCTTATGATTGATTAGTCTTTCTAACGTAGCCTTACCATAATTGTGATTGTATCATACTTTTTACATTGTGAACGTATAACCCACATAAATACGTACAACAAAGGATGTTTTTGATCGTCACCAGACCATTTCACAGCGATAATGAATTTAATTATTGTAATTTTATATCAAAACAAAGCCGTGTTTGTCAACTTGCGTTTACACTTGAGAATATTACAGACTCTAACTGTCTCATAGAGTTAGGTAGTTAGATGACATGGGTTAGGTATATTTCACTTGGCAACGGAACAGTAAAATGTTAGGTCTAAACCACATAATGCTGCGGTGTTCAGCCACATCACATTCGAGAACCGTAAATCTCACAACATTATTATGGGATATTGTGCTCATTTCTTATCTCCAGTACTGTGATCACATCTTTACAAAACTTTGGTGTTCATCACACTCACAAATATAACCTCTAAATTGGTTACTACTTAGTTTTGATCATGTTCCTTTTATACATCGTATGTAAAGAACAGTCTATTCGTTTTTGCGATACAAAACGATCCTTTGTGTAATAAATAAAATATTTTATCGGATTTACTAAAATACAAAGGTAAAATTATGTTGTACTGTAGTATTTTTTTAAAATCATTTAACAAGTTATTTTGGTGGTTTCATATTATTTTTAGCTTGTAATTTGAACGAAGAAAATTTTTTACGTTTTTTTTCACTCCGTGACATTCTGTTATGTGCTTTTAGGTTTTTGTTTAAAGAAGCAAGATTATTATCTTATCTGAAAGAAACTCGTAACTGTTTTTATACTTTCGACACTACAATAACTTTATATGTTTTGGCAAGAACTACAAACTGTGCCAAAGACTATTGTACACGTGCAAACCCGGTAGAATTGAGTAAAACTATAATTTTATTCACAGACAGATCATCCCTTGTTATACATACGTAGCTTCTGGGTATAGCTTTTAACTACATTACAAGTTTTCTTTAACACGTTAAATGTTTTTTGCTCTTACTAAGGTTCTTTTATGAAAAATCTTATACACTTTTATGTACTAAAAATGAGTGATGGTGAAATGGTTGACTTGACAAGTATAGTTTAGGTATACTTAAGTAAGTATAGGTGTACAATAAATAGACGCAAATAAAATTATATTTATCACTTATACTGGCTTTTAGCAGCGGTTTCACGCGTGACTACTTCGCTGACCAAAAACAATTAACAAAAGTTTAACAATTTGTCATCAACATGAATATTGCTTTTGCAATATTTACATAATTGGTAATTTAGATCCCAAAAGTTTTTAATATTAATTTAACTTCTGGGCCTTCCTTGTTCAGTATGTGCGGAAGGTATATCAATGAGGATTTAGCTCGTACATCGCTATTATTTACAAAGGACACCGTTAACAGCCGTACAATTAACTGAGAACACATATAACGTGACTGTCGCTGGGGCCATGTAATAATTAGTCCCTATTTCCCAACATGTCTTCAACGAACTCATAATAATGCTGTTTTGTTTGATTATGCGAAAAGAGGCTACATAAATCAGGCATTTCTTTATTTGCTTTCATCTAATGGAAACTCTCACACGGGGTGAAAATGAAGTGGTTTGTCGGGTCGGAATCGACTAAACAAAAAGAGTATTTGATCATAAAAAAGAAGTTCATGAGATTCTTGACAAAAACTATCCCACTCTTAAATAGGTATCGAGCAGCAACATCAAATCATGTAGAGTGTCTTGCCCTGTTATGGTCTGGAGTATGTAAAACATATCTCAGGACTGTTTCCGTTAGTGTCATGGAAAAGTAACTTTGGGTACTGGAGTTATTTTATAGTTCTATATTTTTTGTAAATTGAAAGTATGTGCTCTTTTTAAAACTTATATCAAGTAGGAGTAAATAATTTGAGTAAAACTTTTAGTGAAAAACGCTAGTTAATATTCCATATTATGTTTCTAGTGGGTCCTATAGAACCAACCATTTTGATGATCATGACGTTTAAAGATAAACCGACTTGCCTGTCATTTAATGAAATGAATTTGTAAATTTATCTAATTTACTTAGAAATGAAGTTTGGATATAACTACTGCCTTTTTAAACAGAAAAAAGTAACAATCATAGACGAGAAAGGACACCATGCTACAATTAAACTTGCCCCGTGAAATATCTAGTGATAACGATCGGTGTAAAATAATAATTCTATGACTAACTTTTCATACAATAGATATTCGTTCATAGTCGTACCATGATCCTTGAATTTTATTTTATTTCTAGCTGGTCTTTGAACTTGTCTTAACTGTATGTAATTAAGTCTTACATATTTCGCTTATCGTATACAAAATCAACAATAACCTAACATTTACTAAACAATCTTAGTTATTTTTTTTAATTTTGCGCTGTTTTTTGTAAAATGTAATGCAATGACTTTAAAGACTCGTGGGAGATTTGTGCCACAGCATTCATTAATTAGATAGGCGTTGTGTGCCACACGAAAAGATTCAAAGCGATCTCAGCATACGCGGAATAGGGGTTTGCATCCCTAAAGTAATCCCTACGTACAGTCACAAGCAAATACATGTTAACATATTTTAATAGTAGTTAATTTGTATGGTGATTGCCACCTAAGGTTGGTGACAATAGATTTTTTTAGACGCTTATTAAATACGTTCATTAAAGGCATTACAATCAATAAAGACAAAATCATGGGAAGTATTTTACTTACACAGTTACAGTGGCCTAACAGTGAGGATTAAGGTAGAAATAAAAAAATAAAACCAATTATTACTATCCGAATAATAAAGTTGTTACGAACGCGTGACACAACCAAACGGTTCTACGAGTTAGGCGAGGCGGGGACGGTACCAATATAAATCGGCGCAATGAGAAACAGGGGGCAATTTCTCTTCATATCTCTATGCGTCCGCACCTCTTAATCGTGACATGGATCACTCAGGAGTCGTAATAGTTTTCGATTATTTATATTATAACCTATTGTGTAATGTTTATTATGTTAATATTTATATCGTGTACTTATTTTACTTTTTGCGTAACCAATTTTAATTCAATCAATTTGTATTTACACGTATTCTTGTTCATTTAGTTTTTATTTACATAATTAATAATTAGCTTCTTCAAATTAACTATATTTGTGGTTTATGTTTTTGGTTTGTAGGTAAATAACTACCTGCTTTAATTTCTTTATAGAAATTAAGGATATCAATCAACGCTCGCCTTCACCGAATTTGCAACATATTTCGGTTAGAGCCGAAAGGCGTAGCGTTCAGTAGTATATTTTCAGTGTCTCGAACTTAATAATAAAACAATGCTGCCATACATTCTTTAAATATTTTTGTAGTATCTGAGGATTTAAAAGCATGGCCATGAGTTTGTTTGCCCGGTATTTGCTCCTAAGGCTCAATTTATTTGGAAACGGGCGGTTATAAATCAGCATTGACAGAGACCGATCTTTTAATTTACAAAACGATACGGCTCATTTTCTTTTATTATTAAATTTATCTTACTTTTAACAAGACAACTTCTTTTGTCAGTGATATTCTACCTATATATAATAATTATTTAAAGGAATTAATTTAAGAAACTGTTAAGAAAATTATCATGGAATATGTTCGTATATTCAGTTACATTAAGTTTGAAGTCAATTTCATTTCAGTCAACGAAAATTAAGGGATCACAATCGATTGTCTATTTAGGCTACAAATACCCTGTAAACAATCTGTCTATATAAAGATTTTGAAGGTAACGAAACAATTCCTCTTATATTGTAAAGTCAAAGCAAAGGAAAGTCTCAATTTGATGCGAATCTACATGTCATCTGTATATGAAGTCCAACAAGATAATATTATGCAAGTTTCCCTCAAATTAAATTAAAAATAGAAATGAAATTACAGGAACAACAATGCTAAGGGCAACGTCGTGGAAGCTTACATATTACCTATCTTCCCACTAGCTAAAATGACTTTCTACCTGTAGAAATTATACCTACTACTGAGATTATTAAATCGTTTTAAAGTAAGTCATGATTTAGTAAAGGCATAGTTTCTCTTGCTTAACCTTCTCCAGAGAGGAGACCCGAGCCCAGCACTGGGACATTATGGGTTGTTGTTTGTTTGTATAGTTTCTCTACAATGTCTGTACATAGTATAAAATAAACTCAGTTCCACTGTTTGTTCGCTCAGATCTTTTAAACTTCTCAACGGAATTTTTAGCAATAGATGGCGTGATTACCATGTAAATAATCAATAGTGAGTGATATTCATATTATAGTAGAGGAAAATAAAGAATTCAGTGCGAAGGCGGGCCGGGTTGCAAGTAATAAATATTTTGATTGTCAAATAAATTGTCGACAATATTTCTACAGCATTTCGATTCGATTTCAATTCTGATTGATGCAACGAATATTTACATCACAAAGTCCTCGTGTGCAAATAATATTGCATATGCAAAAAGATTTGAAATTGGTTGGGTTTTCGAATAGTTATTTTTATTAGACGTATGATAAAAAATATGAACTCTTGTTTAGATGTTCTTGTAAAATAGGCTGTTATATAAAGTAATATTTAAGACCCTGTTTTAAAAATCTTATTAGTTATTGAGAAAATACAAATTTCATTAAATATAGCTGTATAATTTTATAATTAGAATTTCTGTGTTAACAATTCTTTCTATGCGGCGCTCATAGCCCAGTTGCACTCGGTGATTAGAAACAATCATCGAGGGTAAGCAACGATGGCGCGGTCAGTACCTGGATGGGTGACCGCTGGTGGCATGTTACCATGAGCGTCTCCGTGATTCGGAGGTCACGTTAAGCAGTCGGTCCCGGTTGTTATCATACGATAACAGTCGTGAAGCTTAGTTGGAGGCCTTCGGGCGGCTTAAAAACATCCAACGGCAAGATTTACTTAGCCACAACGTATTCTTGCCAGTCCCCAATCCGCACTTGACCAGCGTGGGGACGTATGGCCTTAACCCTCTCCTGAGAGGAGACCCGAGCCCGGCAGTGGGACATTATGGGTTGTTGTTTAATTTTCTCTATATGTGGAGAAGGTTCGGTTAGTAAGTAGAATGTGGGAGTTAAAAACGGTGTTTACACGATGTGTGAAGAATCAAAGACAGTAGTAGGTGTCAGTGCTAAGACAGATGTTTATTGTAATGATTGCGTAACGCTGAACAAACGATTGTTTTGTCATCGAAGGTGGATCTTCCAAACCTTGTATCAAATAACTTTTGTGGAGTAGTTCTTTTTTGAATAATTAAATATTAGCAAAGCAAATCTCGTATACTAAGGAATAAGTTTGTCCGATATAGTGATTTGTAAAAAATACATTTCATCTGAGGACGATTCATAAATAAATAAACATGTCATGTAATTAACCACCGTTGAAATTGTCTTAACAATATAAAATGATAAGTAAGATGTGTTATAAAACATAAAAAATAAACGTCGGTTTACAATTATCAGTTTTTTTATTGTTTACAGTTGTTATGGACCAACAAAGAAATCAGATCGAGCCATTTTAAGATTTACATAAGATGTTAGAGTTAGATTTTATTAAGGTTTGTAATGGTTTACTTTAGAACAAAATAAATCACTTTCCTAATAGGATTTTGTAAGAATAAGCAAAACAAAACTCAATTTTACAATCTAAGCTAGCGAGATGTACTATTATCTGTTTTGCATAAATATGATATAAGCGAGTGATCAGAACTGATGGTAGTACAAGTACACAGTAGTACTTATAAAACCAGACAATACAAGGAAGGAAATTTGCACATGTATGCTTAAAGTCTCATTGCCAACAAGTACTTTCATATTTTGTTGCATTTAAAAATAATTATTATTAAGTATTTTTTATTAATTCTTAATTTTGATATAGCGGATCGCGATACACTTTGAGAAAATACTAACTTTTTTTTTTAATAAACTTTGACCGTTATATATTTAAAAAGTCCTCATATTAAGTGTAAGTAGATGAATACTTTTATTGTTCATATTGCAGAGGGTAAAATTCTGAAAAATACAGTACAAAGGAGGCCCCTTATATGTATTTAGTTTTATGTATGCAGTACACCAACTTTGGGTGGGTTATCCACCGAAAGTTAGTGTACTGTACGCTTTTGTAGTGTAGTTTTCTGAATTTTATTGATAAAAATATGAGGTAAAAAAGAAAAATAAATGAACTTGAAGTTACCTCGTAGTAATTCGATCTACTGCACCAAATTGGATAATTCTCTTTTTATTAAATTAAATTATGACATAGCCATAAGTGTGAACATTGATAATCCACGACTGTACTATACGTAGGAAACTGTAGCGGGCACAAATTATAAAAAATCTATACGGTCAAATCGAGAAACCTCATCCTTTTTTTAAGTCGGTCAAAAACAAGCTTTACAGAAATTAAAAAAAAAATTCAAAAAATCTCGGTTCGAAGTTTGTCGGGTCAGCTAGTTTATGATAAAGTCTCCCCGTAACGAGTACTAGTGAAACCTGTTCGAAATATCGGACAATTCAGAGGTAAATGTTACCCATCAATCGCGTTAACTCTCGATGTAATTAATATTAATTATGATATCTATTAACATCGACCTAATTTTTAAAAAGTTAAAGCATTCGAATTCATATCACTGTTATGTGTTTAAGATTTTCAAGTTTGTATGTTTGATGCGGAGACATGATGACCGTTCAACATTTATAAATAGAAGATTTGCTCAATCAGCTGTAATTTGGTACTATAACGCCTGCATAGTGTACATTTTATTAGAACATCATAAATAAGTAGGCATTAGCGGTTCGATTTAAACGTAGTACAACCCACATCTTTATACAGCCTCCAATATAATCATTGTTCGCCTTTGTTGTGCTCCACTGAATCATAATATACAAATTATGTATTGTGATTTATCAATTCTAACGAGGAGCAGCGTGATTTACAATGGAACACTTTGATCTTGTTTCATCGTTCACTATTAAGGGTATATTCGTATTAAGTTTATGATTTGGCACCAAGAACAGGTTATGATTGCTTTTACTGCGACAAAGACTTAATCATTATGGGTAGAGACTGCCTGTTGATCGAATTTCAAGAACAACTCAGCAATTTTAAATGGTTCATGTCATATCGTTGACCTGTATAACTTGAACCTTTGGTGTGAAGTATCATGTACAATGTAAAGTCAACATTTGTACTAAATAAGTTAATATAGTTTTTTCTTAAACATTGCCGCAGAACTTGTAATTTTTAACAAATTTTATGGTACTTTTTTGCTAATACGTTCATGGAATACATCACTTTTCTAATAAAATCAATACAACATATATAAGATAGATTATATTAGTTAGAAACGTGCAATTATCCTCCATGTTTAATGTTTAACTCTATATACCTCCTTTTGATAACTGTTTTAAAAACTTTCATTATAAACTGGCTGACACGACAAACTACGTATCGCCATGTTCATTTACGTGAAAATTTTCAGATTTTGATGGTTGGTCTGATAGTAATCGATTAACGTCGCCTATGGATACCCCCAACACCAGAGGCGTCACAAGTGCGTTGCCGGCCTTTGGGGATGGGGGTAGGAGTTGGGGTATTAGCCTGCAGTATCGTCACTCACTCGGTGAAACACAGCACAGTTGTTTCACACCGGTTTTCTGTGAGGCCGTGGTATAACTCCGGTCGAGCAGGCCCAAAAATATAAAATAATAAACAAAAAAACACATAAAAAAATAATTGTCTAATTTGGTGCAATCGATCGAAAGTTATGTACGTACATATTTGTGATTCATTTTTATTTATTTTATATTGATAAGTTGCGAGAATCGCTCTAATATGAAAAACATGTTTAATTTTAAAGTTTCATTTCAAATATTTTATATTATATTTTGTAAATGGTAGAGATAAAAATAGCTTGGTTTGGAAGTAGTCATCTTGAAAAAAAGGACAACAATCTTAACTCAAAGTAGAAGAATCGGCATATGAAACATAATTACTCACATGCAATTAAGTATACTTGAGAGTTGTGAAGTGGCTATCTAGGACTAGGTCGGTTTGTTTGCCTTCACTCCTCTTAATAAAAGAAATATTTTACCGTACGCAAAGCCTGTTTTTGTTGTAACTGAAGCTTAGGCTACAAAGGAAATCTATCTATCCGCGTTATATGGGTCTCAAATGGACCTGTCTTTCATCTTTAAAAGAGTATGTTTAATAGATATATACATCATACACTTAAAATTATGGTCGAGATTAATTTTAAAATGTTAGCTAGTTCATAACAGTTCACAGAAATAAAATTTAAGTTTGGAATGTAATGTACCAACGACGATAAACCTGTAATATACTTACAGATCTGCTCTTATTAAAGCATTTTATGAATATTTCACGGATGTAACATCCAAGCGTTTTCAATTTGTAGTCAATTTTGCTCGGTATTTAAACTGAAAAAAACACAGCTGCTTTATTAATTTAAAGTCATGTTGCTTATGAAAGGGGTTGTAAAAATGTTTGGTAATTGTATCAGAAGACTAAGGAACGCAAAAATTTGTAAGGGTTTTATTTTATTAAACTGCCACACCTGGTCACAAGAGCGCAGGTCCGATTTCGCTTGTTGCAAATATCATTACGAATGAATACATTTATTTTCTAGCAGTTTGTGTTATTTTTGTTAACATTATAATTTTTTGTTTTAAAAATATTTATATATATGGTACTCAATCAGAATCAAATCAGATAGAATGTGTTACATGTTCCAGGCTATTATTATTCTTGAAGGTTGCATACTGCTTAAATTGGTATATACCACCATTAATTGCAAAAAGTATATATACATGACCAAAACTAGAAGTGTAAAGTATTTTATTCATTTGAAATATAAGCAAGGTAACCAGATTTATCGTGAAGAGATAGAGTTGGCATATAATAAATTATTACTTTTGTTAAGATTATTACGAGATTTTATAATTGTTAGTATCCATACACGTACAGGTATAAAGATCATCTAATTATGAGACCTTTTTAGGTAGCTATAGCTAGAGAAGTGTTATGAGACGTAAAACAGGTATTGTTGGCAGACCGTGATTATGCAACCTTGTCCAATGCCAATCCGAAGGTAAAGATAATACCTTAATTGCGTTATTTGTTGAGGCTTTGTTTAAAATTTCGAAGATAATCATATTTGAAATAAATTTGTACAGACATATTTAACTTTGACTGAATATTATGTTCACATTATTGAACTTATTTTTTGTTTATAACTTAAATATGAAGTTTATAAGAAAAGTGTTACTCTTTTGTCCATAAATGGAATAGTCACTTGTTTGATGAAAACAATAATGGTACACGCCTATTTCAATCTTATTCACTCTCTTTTTGGATATCATAGAACTACATTTGAATTTAAGCAAAAAAAGATACAGATAGTTGATATAGACTTTTGCAACCAGCATAAAAAGGAACTGACAAATCGCCTAGTCGATCTAAACATCTTATGCGTACATGTTTTATGTTCACAAAATAGAGCATTTTCTTTTATTAATATATTGAACCTACAACTATTTACGTCCAAAATTTACTGTTTGAATTAAACGAACGTGACCGAATTTATTGCAGTGTCGCGCGTGATATTTTAGCAAACATTACGCCCAGCGCTGCGCTGCTGCACTGCAGCTGATTGAGTTGACAAACACGAAAATCTACCGATAATACTATATTTTATTCTATACATCAATTGAAGGAACTTAAGAACATTGATGCGGTATAGATTCATTGAAATTGGCATAAAAAAGAAAAATCAACACAAACATTGTAAACAAGTATTGTTTAGTAAAAATCTGTTCAATGTAGACACCAAAAATGTGAAAACATTTTTGGGAGCTATAATTTTTTTTTTTTAATATCTGCAGTATAAAAATAATCAAGAACCCCTCTATTTCATCACATAGGATCTCTATTAATTAGTTTTTTTTTTAATTTTTATGTTATTATAAGACATGGAAAAGAAGTAGTTTTATGCAGGTATTGCTAAAGTACCTAGACAGTAATACAAATATAGGTGTTCGAGATTTGAGGTAAGAGAATCAAGAATTCGTAATCTTGATTAGTGTCCAACAACTAGGTAAAACTAGGCATTTCTACTGTTATCCTAACTACTACTTATGTTACAAGGCAAACAGGTTTTTAGTTAAGTTCTGAGTAGCATAAATGATAGTTATCTGTTATGGCTACGAATACCAAAGGTTGCATAATTATTTCATGACTATTCACCAATTTGTAAGAAAATAAATTACAAGAAACATTTGTTTATTTATCTACCAAGGAAAAATACTAACCAATATTATTTTAATTTTATTTATGAATCAAATTGAAAAATGAAAAAGTCTCAGGTCATAGACTCATCTGAGTTATAAGTGCTCAGTTCCTAGAAATAAGTCTAAGGTATAAGTATGTTTCGTTTGGTCTGATTCAAATAAAAAAAATCAAAATTGGTTTACCACTATTAATTATAATGAGGATAAAATAGGTTACAAAAGTCAGTTTAATTAAAAGTTTATAGTATATGCACAATAATTGCAATTTATTTGTATTATAGATGGAGCAATGGTATTCATGTTGACCTCGCTAGCTGCGCATTATTATCATACATCACAAGTATGTGAATTCAAGGGAGTAAGGCCAGGCTGATTTCAGAACAAACGGGCCGGCTCGACCGGGGCGAGGGGCCTTTGACAACACTGTTAGGTATATCATCTCTTATGATAGTATATCCTGAAAGATGATAACATCATCTATATTATCTGGTTTATTAAAAGTATATTGTACCTAACGGCCTAGGCTGTTGGTAAACGACCATTTTTTTTGGTATATGTTTCTAAGTAAAAAAAAAACTTACTCTTAGTAAACTTACTACTACATCTCTGTATATGTAATTTTATAATAGCGAAATGTGTATTTACATTAATTACTTAGTTCTTCATTCTTAAACCAATTAAGATGGAATGTGGTATAGAGATATTGTAATCCCCAGGAAAGGGTATAAGAAGTTTTATCAAAGTAATGATTTTTAAATTTGAAAAAGGGGGGAATTTTTCGTGGGAAATAAAAGGCAGGAACCTATTTAGATGATTTGTTGTGTATATAATTTGAATTGTGGTGATGAATATAGAATAGTTTTTTCTCTCTATAAGAACCTTCTTTGTATTTTGACGAAATTATAAGAAAAGGTAACTGTAACGTGTTTGATTTAATTTGTAGATATATGTGGTTACTCGTTAAGTTCTACTCATTAAACCAAAATATAAGTAGAGAAAGTCATCACACATACGATTTATTCAAACAGCAAGTTACACAAGAGCCAGTGAATTAGGTGAGCGATATCAATATAATTTAATTAGAGGTATATAAAGATATGCACAATACCTGATAGGCTTTTCGTGCAGTAAATTAAAGATAAGTTTATAACAAAGCTCGTCAATCACTGACATCACCTGACCTAAGTTTTTATGTGGTTTAGACCTTATTTTAGGTTTTAACATATTCTACAGGAACTGAGTCAATGAAAAAATTTCTTCTTTAAAAATACATGTATATCTTAGTGAAAATAGGATCAAAGATTGAAGTTATAATGTTGAAATGGACAGGATATATGAATTATATCATAAGAGCTTACAATTGGTTTTATTAAAATGCCAAAAATATTGAGTTGACAATATGTTGATATGGAACTGTAATTAAGTGAATCAGGTGAACTAACTAGCTATACGTGTAATGCCTACGTGATGCTTGTAGAACTGATTAGTCACCAATAGTGAGGCATACTCTCTGGCCATATTTTTTATAAATTTTTGCCTTTTTGTCAGGTCGAACTTGTGTGAAAATACTGTGCAGAACAACAAAAATCATTTCATGGTCAGAACACTCGTTAGCTACTACAGTACAACAAGGGACAAATACCAGCAAAGAATGTTGTTTACGGAACTCATTATTTTTCTAGTAACATTATGTAGTTCATTACACATTAGGTACATGTTGCGTTAGCTGTGGGCTGACTGATATTGGGTGTCGATGAGGCTAAGCCACCCACTGAGCAGTAATTTAAATCACTTTATGGCAAGCAGTATAGAGATCCGATTATATTAATATGTGTACTGTGCTAAATACAGATCAATAATATCATAATAACTGATTAATCGAAACATCGTAATATACAAGGAACGAATTCAAACGGTTGGGCAATTTTAACATTATTTATATTTAAAATATTAATTGAAGAGGTATGGATATATTATTATTATGTATATATAATAATAATTGCTTTAATGTACACCAGATTACTTATAAAGGTAACACAAACATAGAAGGTGCAATTGGCGGCCTTATCGCCCAAAGGCAATCACTTGCATGCAACCATGGGATGGAAATGCAGACATGGAAAGTATAGAGTAGTGTATTAAAAGTTGTTAGGAAAAAGAATATGTATACATAAACAACAACCCATAATGTCCCACTGCTGGGCTCGGGTCTCCTCTCAGGAGAGGGTTAAGGCCATACGTCCCCACGCTGGCCAAGTGCGGGTTGGGGACTGGCAAGAATACGTTGTGGCTACGTAAATCTTGCCGTTGGATGTTTTTAAGCCGCCCGAAGGCCTCCAACTAAGCTTCACGACTGTTATCGTATGATAACAACCGGGACCGACTGCTTAACGTGACCTCCGAATCACGGAGACGCTCATGGTAACATGCCACCAGCGGTCACCCATCCAGGTACTGACCGCGCCATCGTTGCTTACCCTCGATGATTGTTTCTAATCACCGAGTGCAACTGGGCTATGAGCGCCATGTATACATACTATATAAAGTAATAGTAACACCTGGTGTGGATGATAAAATATATGAATAGAAATACTAATAAACAACCATAATATTAATTAACAGATAATCAATATTTACTCAAATGGAGTTTTGTGACCCAATTGTGAGCAAGGTCGGTAACAGGTCGTTGAGGTCTCTCAGGTAATATTCCTTAACCAGTCTTTTAGAAACAGTCAATGTCTGCGCACGTCTTATCGCTAGTGGAAGGGCGTTCTCTAACTAAACTACTTGAACAGTTAAGGAGTGATCGAGGCATTTTGTAGTATGTCCTGGCATTCTCAAGTTTAGGTTCTTCGAAGATCTCAACAATCTGGAGTGTGTATCATGCAGAAAGGTCAACCATGATTGATGAGGTAACGTGGAGTAAGAGGATTGAAAAGAATGTTATTAAGAAGAGAACGAATTGAGAATTTGCTTCCGGCGAAGACGGATCGGTAACTATTTAAGCTGTTTGCGATAATCGGAGACATGATAGTAATCAAATATGAATATCATGCAGAGAATTTTGGAGTCTCCCAAGCTTATTCAATTGGTCTTCAGTGAGATTATGATAACTGGCATCAGCATAATCGAAGATAGGGAATATATTGTCTTGCACAAGTATTCAAGCAGTTTAATTAGGGTTATTTACTATTTACACTCACACTATAGGAATTTAAGTGATAAGTTCGCAACACCATGTACGGCGTAAATAAACCTTTATCTTTAATTTGCAAACCTTTCTAAATAAGTCGGTTTACATGGTTATAAATAGAAACTACAAACTATGTGTAACAAAAACTGCTTGCAAAATGAGAGATGCATAGAATGTTTTTCAAAAACTGGACATACATGAAGAAGAAAAATCAGCGTTTCCATAATCGCTTTGTTATAGAGAAGGTATTTGCACATCACTTCAGAAATATATAATTAACAATAATATTTACATTTAGATGCTGGCGACAAGTGCATATTATATGCGTATGTAACTACGTTGTGGAATACTAAACAATACAACGTTCGATTGCACGGAATGCACAAACAAAGGCATCTCTAACAGTGAATATGTTATAAGTAGGTTTCTGTTCTATGTGTAAAACCTTACGTGCTTATAACTTCCTTGCTTAGTAAAATAAAACAAATATTTTTTTCCGGCTAAGGCTAGGTAAAAGTTAAAATACACAAGATAGAATGTGGATTTTATTACAAAAAATTAGGGTTACCAATTTTCTATCTTTATATATGCCAATGTTATATAATTTCATTTATACATGACTAATTTAAGATGTCTGTACTCGTATAAACTGTGTGACAGACACCAACGCCTTCCTCCAACAATTAAAACTATCTATTTGTAGAAAATTTACAAAACTTATATAGTACTTTGTTAATGAAAGTTCAAAGAGAGATGATATAACGTGAAATTATTTAAAATGAGACGATGATAAAAAAGTGTGTGGTATAAAACTGTTTACGTGTTGTGATTGTGTGACTGTGTGGTTGTGTGCCTGTGTTTGTTTGAGTGATTGTGGTGGTTTATGATTCAGTGTGTCGTAAAAATAACCATGACAATTTTAAGCTGCTTTCGTGAACAAGTTTTCTGTTTCTTCATTTGTTATATTTTTAGGGTATCTAGATATCACGTTCTTACATTCCAGTGTTAATAAAGGATACGGGTTACATAGTTTATCGAGTTTTTTATAAAGACGACCACTAAGACGGGTAGTGTCTACTTGCTAAGAGCGTCCTTACAGGAAATCACAGACGTACAATGTCTTTACGCCGTTATGATAAGATGTTAACAAAATTAGGTTTGTGTAGGAATGGTTGTTATTCTAGTACAGAGGGAAGATCCTCCATCTAGTTTATGGTTAACCCTGATAGTTAGCCCATGGGAAGGTCGCGAATTTATATAAATCGTAAAATTCAATACAAATCGACGCGAGAATTTTATTGTGGAATGTCGAGTCAATATTTACAACTTAGTTTAACTCATCTTTGTTAGGTCAAATTTAGAATTTTTCTGCAATGTATGGTAGTGGCTATTCAATTTTTATAACGCCAAACCAATTACTCAGATCATGGCAACGCAACTTTGATAATTTAACAGCAAATCTTATTAAGTGTAGTCTAGTTCAAAAACTGATTACACATGGGATTAAAGAATATGATTTGTTCAAAACATTAGATTTTATCGTTTACTTAAAACGCATTATAATCAATCACAATCGTAACAGCGTATACATATTCGTCAATAAGTAATTGCCCTAGCCTCATCTCTGTTCTTCGTATACTGTTATGTTATTTTTATTCGCTCTCACCTACTTGACATGACGTGGATTGATTACATGTCATGAAACACCAACCATGAGTGCTCTTATTGTATTTAGTATTAATAATTTAGTATTTAGCAAGTAATATGAAAAAAACCATGGGAGAGCAACGCTTCGGCATGAATGGGCCGGCTCGACCGGAGTGATACGACCTCACAGAATACCGGTTTGGAACAGTGCTTACCCTGTGTTTCACCGAGTGAGTGAGAATACCGTATACCATCTCTCCCTCCCATCCCCTAAAGACCGGCAACGCATTTGTGACGCCCTGGTGTTACGGGTGTTCATGGGCGGTGATAATCGCTATCAGGCGATACTATGCTTGTTTGTATAAAAAATGAAGGATGCAATGTGACTTGTATATGGTGGCATTTTGTAATTTATTTTACTTTAAGAGTTTTGTGAGAGTAAATAAACAGATTTATAATTATATTTTTAAACCTCTAACCATTTAATAACTGTGGTGGGGGATGCATGCTTATTACTCTTTAAAACTGCCGTGGAACCTACTAGCTAAATCATCTCGAATACGTATTGTATATTTTTATATATATGTATATATATACGTTATATGGCTATATTATGTGTATATATATATACATATACACATAATATAGCCATATAATAATAATGCATATAGTAATATTTATTATTATCAAAGTAATGCATTAGTATTGTAACACGATACTCGCTACTTAAATTGTCGAAAAATACTTTAATAAACTAATGGCTTGTTTAACAACATCCCCTAAATTTAAGGGACCACTTGGAGAGAATTAGGTAAACCTTAGTGATATTTTCGTTTTCACCAACCTTAGTGGGATCCTAGAATATAGGTATAAATTATAGTTGAAAATATAGTAACAACTATTGATCGTCAAAAATTTGCAGATTGCAGAACAATCTATTGGTTACAAGGCCAAAGAATAACCTTTATATTATTCTGTACGTATATTTTAAAAAAGATCAATAAAAAAAAGACGCGAGTATGCTTTTATAAATAAAGATTAAACACTAAATGAATGTACAAATTTACTGGGGTGGTAGAGTGGCTTATTCTTTTCTGTAATATAATTTGTACAATAGGGTTCACTGTACATTTGTATGGAAATGTGGTAATTACAGACTGGTGCACATTGTTCGCCCTCTATCGAGCTTATCGGCGTCCTTGCAGTTAACAGATAAAATAAAGGAAATCATCAACATTTATGTCTTTCTTTAAGTTTTTTCTGTTGCCAACTTAACATGTTTTATTTAGTACATGCGCTTTTTTTATATTTTAATTTGTATTTATTTTATAGTAATTGACGGCGATAGGTTGATTAAAAAATTCGTATTATATTTTTTGATTAAGACTAAGACATTTTTTTGTGGAACTCTTCAGAAGAGTTCTGATATCGACAATCATAATATTCTATCTCTCAGAAAGATGTCTCCAAACTTTCGTAATTCGGTCTTAATCAAATTCAGCATAATTTTTGGAAAATGAAAAGGAACATAGTTGAAGAAGATTGCCGAAATACTCATTACAAGAGTAAGGTATAGTAGAAGTAGTACTAGATATAGGTTTTCTTGTGTGTAAATGTATTATCGATATGTCGGATAAAGTCCTAGAATTACCTTCTTATAAATTATATCCTTAATTGAAAATCGTGTAGATTATTTTCTACTATTGTAAGAAGCAATTAGTATATATCTAGTACAAGTTAAATAATATAAAATATTCATTTATGTAAATATATATTTATTATTTAATGTTGAACAATAACTCTATCTCTAACGTCTAACTGTTATAGAAGCATTTACTGAGCTATGGTAGTGATAGTAAGTGAGGTATTCTAAGACCGTTTCGTTCCGTCGTTGTCGTCAAGCGTCTTAGACTTACTCATGCGCATGCTTCGTACACGCAACAGAAAATATTCATTTACTTTAACTTTTAATTCTAAGAAATTCTTCCCGTGGTTATAATATTTACTGAAAAGTAATAACAGTATTTCAAAACTTACATTAAAATATATGTACAACAATGTATAAGAGATAATTAGTTAGGTTTTACGTTCCAGCATTTTGAGGTACAGTCTGGTATCCAAAATAGGCGAATGAAATACATATTTTCCCCCCCTATTCGAGGACATCCAGTTATGCAATATGCATATATTTAATGCATTCTTATCATACACCACATTTGATTCTATTATAATAACGAAACTAAGAATACTCTTGAAATACACTATCATTACGTTTTTTTATCTACGTACTACTCTTGGAGTTATCAACAAAGACATTACTTTTGCAACTAAATGCTTGGTGTGATACTAGAATATAACTAAAAAAATAACTTTAATATCTTCACTGTAAATTCATAGCAATGCAAATTTTTTTGGAATCGGTCCAATCTTTCTTAAGCTTACTACTCAGATATGTGAAATGAATAAGAGTTTTCAGCACTTTTAGGGGCTAGCTGAGTATCTGTGCTGTAAGTTTCAGCTTCTATAACGAATTCATAAAAATATGTTAATGCTAATATTAGGTGCTTACATGTGAAATTGGCGTTTTTTATGAGAGGAATAGATGGTCGTTTTTATTGTAAAACATATTTAATTTATTTAAGAATGTACTACTTTTATCTGAGTACTTTGGCATCTCGTAGGTAGTTGCATTGATACAAAATACGAAGCAACGTCTTATAGCACGGATAAAGGAAAAATTTCGAAGAGCATACATTTTTAGTTACATCATATAATACACCTACAGCTCTGTACGGAACTCAATGATGCAAAAAAATCACTAGGCCGCCATGGTGTGCGTCACCATGCTGCACTGTCTACATCCGTAATGAGTATGATGAACGCCACTCTTGGATTCTGCTTATGCTTTTCATCAGGCAGTGTAGAGTCTTTTTGAAAGGCCAGACATTTAAAAAAACACTCGGCGCGAGTCCGACTAGCACTTGCCAGTTTTTTTTAAATGTACGTATATGTTAAGCAATATTTTTTTAAGTCGTTTCACTAAAGATTAATAGAGACTAAAACCGAATGCTTAAAATATTTAACGTCTTAAAGAATTTATGAAGTTCAGTGAACATTCGTCGTAGATTATATTTTATAGTAGATTGAAGCGTTTATTACACTGTAGGTATTAAAACCACCGAAGCGTGACCGTGTGAGTTTATCAAATTGTCTAACAATCCAAGCCATTCATTTATCTTAAGAATGCATTGATGGCAATTTTTATATCTTTAATAACGTTATCATGTACTTTTTTAGAGAATAACGGTTGAGATTATCTGATACTTCTATACAACCTATTTATGATGAGAGGGCTGAATGAACATATTAGTTCTTTGGATATGTTTCCTAGGTAATAATTACATCAACAGCCTCTGTAGTAGCCTCTCTTCTAGGAGGCTTTAGCCTACTAGTTTCCTAAATAATGCTACTGTAAATTTTCCGGAGTACACATTCAATGTTTTTAAAACTTTTCAAGTTTCTTCATTCAAAGTTTGGAGTTCCTTAGAGATTAAGAACGCCAAATCCAAGGCTGACAAAATGAGTTTAAAAGTGCGCTGTTCAACCCATCATTTGACTTAATTTTTTACCCTTTGCACCCCATGATATGTCAAATCTATGTAATTTTTATTATTTCAAGGCGCTCGAGTTGTCGTTAAACTATTGTAGCATTGCAAAATGAACGTGGGCTGGGTGGTAATGGTAATATTAAGTGCTATTCTGTCTATTCTATAAAGGATCAACTTAATCTTAGCACAGAATGGTAAAAAAATGGTTAAAACTTTTACAAATTTAAGTTAAAATGAAAGCTTTCACTAAATCAGTTCACAATATTCTTCATTGATGAATGTGGCTACTGAAGACTGAAATGGTTTGCACTTTTTGGTAGAGGCCTTTGTTCAGCGGTAAACAGAAGCAAGTCAATAGTATAAAGTATTCCATATAACATTTAAAAATTGACAGACGATAGACAGACGATAGGTACATCGTTTTCATGGTATTACTTATGATATAAATACAGTATAATTTTATTAAGATTTCACCTCCATGGATGCCTTGTACATATTATACCTAGGTATTTAAAAAAAATAAGAAAGTAAAAATGTAATATAAGTTACATGCGCTAAACGATCTTAGGTACACCAGTATACCAGTAAGGCGGACGGAAAAGAATCATCCAAAAACATGATTTCAAGCATTCCTGGCATTCCTCCGCACTATAGTTACCTTAGATTGCAGTAATACATTTTTAAAACTCTATTGTCGACTAAAGTATACGCCTACTTTATATTAACGAGGTACCATTAATCTATACAAGCTACGACAAAGTCCCTATAACAGTAACATACGGGTATGTAATATAAACGTAGGCATGTATGTGTTTCTACTGTTTAATTATGTTTGTATAGCTTGAGAAATTTCAAGTTGGGGAAATTTCTATATAAATACAGAATGATGAGGTATTTACTATTCAGTTTATATTATGCTAAAAAATTTAACGATTGTGTGTTTTGAGCATCACAATCGCAGTGAACCATTGCTTCCAGATTATATGTATTGTTCGTTCGATTTATTTTTCAATATTTATAAGAATTGATTATAAAGAAACTAGAAATTCTTTAACTAGCTATATTTCTCGAATCGTTCAACGAAGGTCTGTACAAAAAGAAGAAAAGCGAGGGGTGCTAAAATTGTATATTTTATTTTTAACAAGCGGCTGGCTAACGTTCTACTTCGTGCTCGACTGCCTCCGATAATGTGCGAACTGCGAGCCATCCACGTAGAAACACCTATCTACGTATACATTGTCCATATTAAAAAAGAAAGAATACTTCTTTTCTATATTAACTCATAGACAAGGGTAAAGCAAAGTCTTTAAAAATGTTCACAATTTGAGCGATTTGATATATTATCGTTTTCATAAGAGACATATAATTACAATTTGTTATATAAATAAATAAGGTAAGAGGGAGCACATTACTGACAATAACGTTAACAAATAAAATTTATTCACAATATGATAATTTATGGATTCCATTGATTAACTAGGGATAGTTAACTTTGTGTTGCCAGTAATAATTATTCTTAATTATTTTGTACATAACTCTTTCTTAATCCATTTCAACGTCAATAAACAAAAAATAAATAAAAAAATCTACAATAATTCTTAAAATCAGTTAATTAAATAAAGCAGAGAGAAGAATTACAACGGAACAGAAGATAATCCAATGTTAATCAGTCACACAAAGCATCATAACATTAAAAAAGCAAACAACACCAATAAATTTTATGTCCAAATATTTTATATTCTACATATAAACTATTCTATACAAGCGGTTACATTATTTTAAACAATTTCAAAAACAGTCTAATAGTCTATTGCTTCAGCAGTGGAGTATTAGACTGTTTCTGAAATTTTATCGTATGTAGAGTACATTTAATTGTAAGTATAGGTCTGTATCCAACAAAGTCTCTACTTAGAAAGGACGTTTTGCCTACTATTCCACGCTAGTCAAACAATTTGGTACGTTGTTTCTGTCAAGGTGTTGCCCACATCTTTTACTCCTTTAGCAACTCTCTCTATTCTTAATCCATGACCATACTGGCTCTTTAGTGTTCATGTGTATTAAATAACAGCTTTGCCTATTGAATATTATATTAAAAGAATCCTTTTTTCTTTTGGATTGATTAAACTCAAAATTAAATAAGACCACATACATCAAAATAAATTGAAATATAAAGTAACATAATACAACATGAATACTTTAACTGGTTTTACTCAATTTATTATTATTATATATTTTATGGATTTTGTGGATTTAATATTCATATTTTCTGGTTTCTGCTGCCTTTTTGAAACAAGTAAAATGTTATAAGTATATAAAAGAAAAATAAACGTACTTATTTTAAAACAGTTTTGTAGTTTATTTATTTTCTTTCTATCATAGGATCGATAGGACAGCTAACCTTCAACATATCGTGAGACTTACAAGGAAGAGCAAATGTATTTTAACAGTTTAGCAAGTTACTCAATTATTTATAGATCTTTATATAAACGACTAGCTAGTTTTCAAACACGTACATCGGTACAAATCGTTTTTGAATTATTTTACCTTTTACCAGCGCCTTCGCCCGCGTGTATGTCTTTAAAATATTGGTATAGATTTGTTGATCCGGTGCACTTCGTGACACCTACATTAGCATATGAGGTTGCTCGTTCATTTCGACGATCTAAGTTAGGTCGTCTTTCCCCTTTTTTCTTTTTTTTGTTCGTATATCGCCCGGTGGCATTGCCGGACTCAAACCGACTAAAACCGCACGCCGTCTCGGGTACTGGGAGCCGGGAACCAGGTGCACCCTCAAAAGGAAATTTCTCGAACCCTGACGTACCTAAGGCCACCCACAGTTTGTAGATGGCCCCCTCCTGTGCAGAAGCCCTGATGTGCCTTTCCTCCTACTCTGGCCTCTTTTGCTAGGATGACAGATGAACTCACCTGTCAACCCCAGGCACCCCCTTATGCTTATGGAGGACAGAGTTATTCTGCAATCTCTAGCGCCTGAGTAGTCCCGTCCCCGGGACTGGCGGACCGGGTATCCTCTCAGGGTACCATGCCGCCGTCTCTTTCGCAAGCACAACTTGCTTGCAGAAAGAGACGGCGGAGTTTCACGCGCTCTCGCACCGCAACATGGCAGCAATCATGTCGCCGTGGTGGCACTCAAATGTTGGCTCCTTGCGGATCCAACACAGGCTATGACGGCGTGCCTAAGGTTGTCTTCTTCTTGGCATTTTAAAATAATTACAGCAAATAAAGTTCTCGCGCGCTTACAAACTGATGATAAATTTTAATAATTGCCTTAAACCTATTTGCCTAAAAACCCACTTTAACACCTTTTTAATTTGTGAAAGATTAATTTATATTCCAATAAAGCATATTAAAAAGATCGAATCTCATACTACAGCTATGAAACAGACAAATTTCTGGACGCACCTATAAATATTTTACAATCAAGTGACGTTTTTTTGTTCCTAAAATGACATCAAATGTTTCACTGCTAGGAATTGTTTCATTACTCACTACATTATCACGAAAATTCAATTGTCGTTTTTAGTATTTTCCATTACTTGTTTTTCATATTTTTCACCGTTTGAACCACCCCTGGACTTCTACAAATATTTCAAGATCAAGATATACCAAATTGATCCAGCCATTCTCGAGTTTTAGCGAGACAAACAAACAGCAATCCATTTAAATATATACGAGTATATATATAAGCAAATTATTTTCGTTACTGATGCAAGTGGTGGCTTTTGTTAGAGGTGATAATAGGTTACCAATAGCAGGAATTTTACAATAAGATTGCATAAATAAATAAAAGTAAGCTACTAATAAATAAGCGATACTAGGAAGATTGACGTAGAATAAAAGCTATAGGTAGCTACTCAGATATATTCCAAAAGGAAGTGACGTTAGTGTGTAGACCTCTATAAGCCTTTTAAGTAACTTCCGTCGGCTGACTTATATTTCGTAAACAAATATATGACGATATACTCGTCACTACTTAAGACACCCCAGTAAATTCGAGCATCGTAGCTTCTATTCTCCTTCTATGAAACTTATAGTATTTTATATTTAAATGTTTTTTTATGTTTTATGTACGTATAAAAGCGAAATAATTGCTGGTGAATAACATTGATTTTTCAATTCTACAGTATTGCTTAGTTTTGAAATATGCATCCGTTAAATATAATTTAGTTAATAATTTTATTGTGTTTATTGATTAACATTGAGCACTTTTGAGAAAGCATTTATTAATGAGGTGGTAACTTTTGAATAACAGAAATAATCATCTCCAGGTATTTAAATACATAAATGGACGATTTGATTTGAACTGCCATTATTTACACTAACAAACTAAAATATATATATACAGCAATTAATATTAGCACCATATTATTTAACTATTTTTGATAAATGGCATGACTACACTCTTATATACTTAACAACTCTACTCATATACGGATGTGTACAAGTGCTACATGCACGATTATTTCGCTTCTTCACGAAAAAAGAAATGGTCACTGAATAATATTAGGGAGCTTTTCTGCTTATTCAAAAACATTGTAGAGAGAGAACATGTATAGTTTTGTATTTGTATTGCAGCTAATCTCATAGTCACGCAGCATAATTGTCGTTAAACATTGATTTATGTATCATGAGCTCACGACATGTGCGCGGGTGGGTGGAGTGTGAACATGTTACAGGTGATGTCATTAAATCGCCACTTCACAATCCATCTCACTAACCTCACTTATGTAAAGTAAAGAATGCGTAAGCTTCGATGACATACTACTCTATTTAACTTATATTATGCAAGCAACAAACCGGTCAGCTGGTAATAACGGCCTAGTCATTCACAGATACTACACCACCTGACTAAAATACTACGACAGAATATTGTTTAAAAAACTTTTGTAAACACCCACTGGTTTAAAGGTTATATTGTAGTTTAATCAATGAGATGATATTGCTAAACTTAGTTGCACTGTTAACTTACAAATGCCTTTGTTGATCACAAAACAAGATTTAGGTACACAACAAAATATTTCTAACACTATTTACCTTATTCGTCAGTATCTAGGAGCACATCACCAACGTTTCTGTCACTTCACTTAGCTATCACTGATATTTGGTTTGTTTTTAAGGTTTTAAGCGCACAAATGTTCACAGTACGTGTTGTGTAAACGCGTATGAACGGCAAGCATGCGCGGGTGAGGCACTAGGTGAGTGACGGAGGCAGCAGGTTGCGCGGGAGTGACGCTCCCCCTGCCCCGCACGACAAGGCTGCCCCTACACCGCCGCGCGCTGGTATTCCGAGTGTGACGATAACGTGCCCATTTATGTCTTTGGACATGGTTGACGGCTATAACGGCCATATGGTGCCTTGCACTCAGTGCGATTAAGGTTTTTCAAAAGGAATTTAGTAATGGTTAGGAATTTTGTCACAGTGTGGTAAATCGCGAAAAGTTTGCAATTACTTTTCTTATTGTCGTAATATATGTGCAATACTATGTTTGCGCGTAAGTGTACTATACGATGCTTAAAATAATTAGAATTAAATGACATTCATGAAAAATATATATGCGTGAAAGGATCATTAATACCTTAGGAAATTCAAGGATGACAAAGTAAATCTAAGTTAATTAAAAGGATGAGAAAAGTGTTTTTCCTTATTCATAACTTACTTTCTCGATTAACCGACTTCCAAACTTGAAATGAAATTGTAATAGCATTTCTAATAAAGAGAACTATTTAGAACGCCGCCGCCGAGGTGAATATTGTCTTTCAATAACAACTAGCAAAAACATTTTAAGAATCAATTTCCATGAAGGATGAATTAGCTAAGGTCTTATAACATTTAGTAGCAGAGGGCAAAGAGACTTACATTCGTCCGGTTTTTATTTCATATTATTAGTTCTTAACCATGCTACTTAACATCACTGGGATGAATTTATGATAATGAAAATAACACAATTATCAATAAAAGTATTAAAATGTAATGTAATATTAAGTACGGGTAATAAAGCTATCATTAAAATTTTAATACATTAGAATAAATATTTCTTAGCAAATTATTGATCAAAATTAACAATATTCCGAGAACATAATCTTAACTTTATTCATTTTAAAGAACTCCACCTAACTTAATTTTTTACTGATATTGAATTTACTACAAACCGTCGTAAATCTAATAAATTTGAATGTATAACAATATTTATCAATTTATTAGATTTATTAGATTACATTTTGTGCGTTCATTGATCGATTTATGATGATAGTGTTTGTAGAAAGCATTACATAAAAAACATCCAAGTTCGTGTCAGGTCACGTAGAGAATAGGGTTCTGTAGTCACTCATAATGGTTAGAAAGCCGGGTTGGTATTTATTAATATGAATAATGTTTACTTTTGATTCCATTTTTTTTTCAAGTTAACACATTTAACAAGTTAGACCTCTATAGCTCCGGACTAACAAAGTTATCTAACCCGTTCTAGTTTTCCTTAAAAGTACATTACATAGACTACCATCAGAATTATTTCAGATTATTTGAGTCACCTGTTTAGCTTTTAGAGGAGTGGAGAGAGATTTTAACAAATAATTGGGCCTTAACAAGGACCGTTCAGAAGATAAGAAGACATAAATGTAAGATATTGAAGGTACTAGAGCCTCGCTGATTTCAGCACGAACGGCCCTGCTATATCGGGGCGGTACTAACCTCGCACAAAAAATCAATGTAAGCAATGCTGTCACGTTTCGTTGTTGAGTGGGAGACCAGAGGCCCAATGATGCAGAAGCATCACTAGGCCCCCAACCCTTAAAACCATAAGCGAATAAATATTTCTTGTACGTTCCTTATTTCATTTGTACATATTTCTTGGTAATACGCATTGCAATTCTGATTTTATGTAGATATCAAATGAGTTATGCAAAACTTAAGACTTACAATAAGTTCAAACAAAAAACATTCGTAGTATCGTATCGTTTTCGAGTTATACATACGTGTATATATCTGTTAATTATCTTGCATATCATATACAAATTAGACGTAAAAATTCCATAAACATTTAGTCAGTCATATAGTGTTTTTTGTTTTTCTCAGTACGGTTTGGTATATGGCAAGCTTGGAAAAGAAAATAAATTTACAGGAACAAACATACATAAAACGTATAATAGGCGGCCTTACACCATGGAATCTTCTAGGTAACGCTTGGATGAATTAGTGTAAAGATTGATGTGGGTGATTTTGGTGAGGGAAATCTAAAAATAATTTTCTTCAAGTAGATACTTTATAAATATTATATTATAAAAGTACCATTCTAAGATCATTAGTAGAGTAAGTCTCGCTCTGACTTTTGTGCAAGTTTACAATTGTGTTTTTTTTTTTTTCATATATTTAAGCGGCCAAAATGACTCTGCCCTGCCTGATGGAAAGTATGAGTAGAATCCAAGAGTGGTGGTCACCATCCTCAATGCGAAAAAGAACAATGCAGCATGGTGACCCCCCCTATGGCAGCCAGGGTGAAGGGGGATGGTGAGGGGGATAGGGGGCGTTGGATTGGTGTATGGGCCTCCGGTATCCTCACTCGCCCGATGAAACATAGCGTAAGCACTGTTTCACACCGGTTTTCTGTGAGGCCGTGGTATCACTCCGGTCGAGCCGGCCCATTCATGCCGAAGCGTGGCTCTCCCACGGTGTGTGTCGTCAGCCGCCTTTTGTATAGTCAACACTCTATGTTGAATTAGCTAAATAATCACATAATTAATTATCTCACAAGATGCTTCTCGGAAGATCTTTGGAAAAAGAATTATAAATAATCTTTCAAAACTATGTATTGGGTCACAATAAAATGAAGTTTTGTAAGTAACCTAAATAATACATTTGTAAAATATATTAGCATTTGTTGTGCAAAGTAAAGTCAAAATTTTTACCTATTTTATATGGGCATCAATTATTTAATACTACATCCTCCGAAAGAGCATATAGCTATCTGTAAAAGAGTTAAATTGGATTCAAAGGTCTTACAAGGTTTAATTTGATGCGGGTTATGTCGGTCGGACCCTTTATGCTAAAGGGTATTTGTCGTTTTAAATTATTTTATTTTGTAATATTCGGTTACCTTGACGACGCATTCTAAACAGCTTACGAAATAGAAGGAATTTCTGTCAAGTAACAAGTTTACAATTCTTAGAGTTAATTAGATTAACTGACATTATTAATAAACCAGTCAATCATATCTAATAGTTTGAGAGAAAGACAGCTACACTAAAAACAAATATACGAAATTCGAATTTCAAAGTTAAAATTCGATAAGTCTTCTTTTACAAAAGCAAAAAGAAAGTTATTCATAGCCCCCAGTTTTCATTTCCTCTCAAGGCAGTATAAACATATGACGTTATTTCAAATTAAAGAGACGCGTGCGCTAGTGCACGGATGTTGAGAATTGTCAAGCGAGAGGAAAGCCCGAGGCATCCTAACTCTTGAATAAATTTGAATGACTGAACAGAGGACTCGACGACATATGGCCTACAGGCCACAGGTGCCGACGCGCTATGTTTCCATAAAAATTGTTCCATCCGAAGATACGGAAATTCTTTGCATTTGGTACAAAAAAAAGGTAGGTAAATATCCGCATCAATGAACTTTCCTTGAAACATTTTATAATAAAAATATAATAAGTGCTAATTTTGTGTTGTTTGAGTATCTTTTTAATCTATGATAAAATTATCAAAATTAAAGTTAATATAAAAGTAGATAAAACTAGAAATCTTTCAACAATTAAATCAATTTCAATATAACTATTGTAATATATAATATTTTACTGGTAAAAGGAATAGCTGTTATAGCTAAGTGTGCTATCCGATCATTCGATCACGTACATATTATGTTAATGTTATTGTGTCGTGCGTTTGAGAAGTGCATCCATATACTTTGATAGAAAGCCATGAACGAGTGTGGTAGCAAAAAATTATTGATATTAATATACAACTAGACTCGAAAGATGCTATCTAACTTAATCTGAAAACGCAAAACATGAATTGAATTTTCACGTTTCCTGGGTACAGGTGAAATATTTCAAGAAAATCTTACGATGAATGAAAAATTAAATTCGTTCACTGCCGGAGAACACATATGAATGTAGCTGTATTTGAACTTTTCTCTTTACCAATGTTTTTTTGTTGTTTATAATTCAATGTTGTAAATATGTTCATTGAGTAACAATGATTTTCTAAGCAAATATTGCTAAGTCACTAAACCGTTCTTTTATATCATAAGATATCAAATTACTAAAAAAAATATTTTTATAATTAAATTTAAACATGATAGCGTATCGGTGACGTGAAATAATTAATGTAGTCCTGGAATCCTGGTCCCACAGTTTTTCCGACATATATGAATTTCTTATTTAGTTTAGTTATAAAATTTACTTCTATCAATTTAAGATTAAAAGATTATACGACCAATATTGATAGTTTCTTTCAAATCAGCTGATGAAAAATTTACGAAACGAAAAGTTTGATCATTTAGTGACGATAAAATCTTACCTTGAATTCCTCAGATATGCAGTAAGCTTAGTTTGCTGCGAATTTGTTCCTTAACTTCAAATTTCTTGGATGATTTGTTATGTTTAAGATGCACGTATTATCTTAAAACCTGATGAAGTGTCTGACAAATAAGTATGGATATTCAATCTCTCCCGACGAAAATTTTATTCCAGAAAAATAAGAGAGAAAAAAACGACTTAATTGCTGTAATAGAAATATAAGTCTTTTAGTGAGTTTATATATACAAACTGTAAAAATATTTCATAAAAAGATTCCTGAAGGTACGTAATAAGATTGAATCGTTCATTAGTTTTGAAAGATAATTCTTATGGAACTGTTTCTATTTTGAAAAAAAGGCAAAAATTACCAGTAGTTAACCATAAATCGAAATGGAGATTAAAAAGATATTACTGACAGAATTATTGGATACTAGCATGAATTCAAACGATTAAATTTGACTAATAATAAACAAATTGAATCTTTCCTTTTAATTAACTTATCAAAGGTTCTATTTTTAAATCGAATGATTTCGATTCCATTTTCAATAACAATTGACAATCACTAAAAATTGACTCACCCATGTGCAATTAAAAAGGTAAAATAAATTAAAATACGTTTAACCTGAATTTTATAGGTAAACAAAAACTACTACACTAAAAATTTATACAGAAATGCATTTTTTAAAAGTATATCGGTTCGCAAGAACTAGAAATTGTGGAGAATTTGCACTAAGTGGACTGTAGATAAAAAAGTTAGACTTATATTAACGGCCTTTACCTGTTAGATTTAATGCCGTTAAATAAATATCTTACCTTATATTTCACAACCATGAATTGGGGTTTGCTGGTTATTTCTCTTGGGTGATATTTTTAAAACTTTGATGAAGTTTAATTACTCTTATCTTACTAGAGACTAATTCATTCTTTTTTTTCGTACAGTCGTTTTTTGACAGTCCGTTGCATAAGTTTTAACCGTAAGGAGTTCTGATTTCACAGTAAAAAAAATAAGTAAGAATTTATCATCATTATTAAACAAGTATAATACTGACACATACTCACACTTATTTTAGTGGTATAAACCGTTGAGATATAACTATAATTCTTAAGTGAGTCATTGGGGGTCAACTGATGAGTCAAGTCAAGTTTTATGATGTCATTATTACTTAGGTCTCAAAGAACATTTCATAAAGAGCTATAATTGACAGACAGTCATTTTTTTTGGATAAACTTTGAATAAACTGTTTTTTGCCGGGGATTCGCCTGCATGTATATCTTATTTTGTGATATATTTTTAAAATAATTTAAAAATCTTCATAAACTATAATACTCACAGATAGTGTAACTTTCTATTAGTAAGAAAATTTAATTATATTTCGGATTTTTTCGGACATCTAAACCCACAACGCCATCTAGTCCCAAGCTAAGCAGAGCTTGTGTTATGGGTACTAGACAACTCATATAAATACATATATCCTTATTTTTGTAAATACATACATATTATACATAGAAAACACCCAAACTCCGAAACAAATATTTGCAGATCATACAAACATTTGGTCCAACCCGGTAATCGAACCCGAGACCTCAAACACAGCAGTCGCATACGCTACCACTACGCCACCGAGGCAGTATATCTTACTTATCTCTTGTTCATCCTGTTTTTATCTTACCTCCTGTATAATTTACATCTGAAAAACTAAATTCGGAACAAACTGAGGAACACATAAATTTTCATTTTATGTCGGAATAGAAATGATAACACTAAAAGGTGCTGCCGACAGACGTCGCGAACCTTTCCAGAACAGGCCAATAATATGCTTGCAGTAGAATGTTTTGTACAGATAAGTACATTCCTTGTCGGTAAAAGAATATTAATGTCTATTTTTTTATTGAATAGTGGGCAAACGAGCAGACGTATCGCCTGATGGTAACCATCAGGTAAGTGATTACCGCCGCCCATGGACACCCGTAACACCAGAGGCGTCACAAGTGCGTTGCCGACCTTGGGGGGTGGGGAGAGGAATGAGGGGAAGGGTTAGATTATGGGCCCCCGGTATCCTCACTCACTCGGTGAACCACAGCGCAGGCGCTGTTTTATATAGGTTTTCTATGAGGCCGTGGTATCACTCCGGTCGAGCCGGCCCATGCATGCCGAAGCGTGGCTCTCCCACGGTGATGATATATATATATATATATATATATATATATTATACGCTCGCACGCGCAGTCAAAAGGAGCGGAGTATCAATGACAAAATGTGCAAAGACGGGGGAAAATTATCCCTTTTGAGAGCTTCTAATGCGTGCGCTGCGTAAATGGTTAAAGGTTCATAAAAACAAGTCACGAAAGATTTGTTCTCCTTTAAAAGTTCTAAAAAACAGTTTGCGATGCGACGGTATATGTCTATTTTTTAAGGTCAGCTCATTAAATATTATCCTTTTTATAGTAAACAAATTGGTTCGCTCTCTATAAGATCACTCTACGCAAACAGCAGACGCAGACGAGGTTCCCTGGATAAACTAGTCTATAATACAGATATAGGAACACTAATGAATCCAGTTTCCTTGTTGTGGCACTGCATTGTAATGAAAAGCGGTTTTGTATGCGGCGTGCGGTGCGGATGGGGCAAAACTGAATTAAAAGTTGTGTCTGTCCATTACCGAAGCCGCAGTAACGTAAGTTAATCAATACACGATTACACGACCCGTGTTCCGACCTTAATGATATTACCGTAACAACGTTTCTTTATTTCAACAGTTTTACAATATAATGGGTTAAATGCTTTAAGGTGCTTATGTAACGAGTACTGTTTTTATTTAGAACATTACTAATTGTATGGCTGACAGAAAGATATTGTGTTCTTGCTGTTTGTTTGAACAATCAAGGAACTTATTTATCTTCGTTTAAGCTGTGGAATTTCAATTTAAGGAAACTACCGACCCGACACTCACTTATTTTAATGATTTTAGGGCCACTACTTAATTAAAATTAGGAATTACACAACAAAGTAGGACTTTATAAGACTACATATTTATTACATGAACTATTTTTAGTTTAATTAAAATACTATTATTATTTTAAAGTAGAAAAAAAATATAAAAAAGTTTTTACATTGTTGTTGCACATGTACAAAAAAAAACCGTGTACGAAAATTGAAATTCTGGTTTATATAAAAGAGTAACTCATGAAGTTACTTGCCGGTTCTTCTCCATATGACATTTTAACAAAAGTTTCGAAAGTGCCTGAAAAGGGCTACTTGAATTAAAAGGTATTTGATTTAGACATTGTTCTAAATCAAGGATTTTAACTGCACTTAGTTTCTTATTTATTATAAAGTATATAAATACAGTGTGTACTAAAATTTTACATGAGATTTTAAGAGGACATAATGTAATAACAATAACATAATCTGTTTTCGTATTTTTGTTCTTTATCAATTCTAATATCATAAATTTTAAAAACCAATGGAATTGTGTGCTTTATATCTTAACTTTAGCTTTGTATATTTTTTATAATATTCCAACTAAACAAGCAGTATTGGTAGATTTCATAAATTATTTCGATGTACCTTCAGTTCTTAGGTTCTTAGGTTAATTGAAAATTATTTACACCTAGTAAATAATTTTCAATTAACCAGTAACCTTTAATAATGCCATAGAGCAAAACCGGTCAGGATTAAACTTAATTAATAGTCGAATAAGAACAAGTAAGTTTAATTTGCATGTAGTTACTTATTTGATTATTGACTTCATCAAATTCTCTGCTTTAAGATTGTAGACTTCTGAAGAAGATCATTAACAGAAGATAACACATCTAGTGAAGGAAAAGTACTTTTCTTGATTACAAATAAAAATGTTTAACCATGAAATACACCACCGTTCCGAATGTTGTCCATTCTCTGTTCAATATTTTAAAAGATTTCGTTATTCATTCTTAAATCACTTTCTACATGATTAATTCATTATTTGGGTCTTTTTACTGGCACTTACCTTAAGAATCACATAAATAACGGGACAACCACCAAAAATTTTATTGACATGTTTTAGTTAACAGATTGGCACTTACAAACTTTAGAACTTCGTTACCTGACTTTCGTAAATACACAAAAGTCTATGAAGAGTTATATTATTTGTTTAACTGATCTTGTGAAATCGAGTGTTAAATCAGACCACTTAAACGCGATGACTTGAACCTTAAGATATTTTCAAATACTCTACATACGACTTAAATTAATTTATTGCCATGTGCGGGTCATGCACATGTTCATAGCTTTAACACATATAGGCCGTATTGATTCTAGCTATACTACAACCCACAGAAACTTCGACAAAAACGACGCTGAAAAAGTATGAAACAAGATTTTAAGGACACTGGATTAGACAATGTTATTGAAGAAGCAAGATGCCTTCGTTGCAAGTTGACAATAATACAATAACACTTTGACAACGCGTGACTACGCTTTTCAAACTTAAGCCTAACCAGCGGATGATCAAGACGCTTCTAACGGTTCCTTATTTGTCCAGTTCTAATAAGTGAATAAGTTTGGGCAGAGTGAGGAGCTATGAGGGAACAGATGAACACACATTCATACTGTTAAAATCATTACCCTGCTTCAGCTTTACCGTAGTTGGATAAAAATGAAGTTGCTTACGCTGTTTGTTTGCTTAGATCTTTTTAACTACTTATAGGATTTTAATGCAATTCTCAGCAATATAGTGATTCAAAAGAAAGGTTTATATGTGTAATAAATAAATATCAAAGTAGGGAAAGTTATTATGATTCCTTGGGAGAGGTCTATCTCCAGTAGTGGACCGCAATGGGCTGATGATGATGATAGCAGCGGCAATTCGAGAATTTCAAATATTTCCGTGTGAGCCAACCCGATCGCTAGTCTATTGTATTTAGTTGTTCTTATTCTGAGTAAATTAATTTTTCTATGGTATCTGTTTAGACATATATGCTGTAGATAGTTTGTTCTATTTTAACCAGTCTCTGTCTCTTTTCTGATCATACTTTCGTATGTTTTGTATATTAGTATCGTGCTATCAATTTTTATCTAACAAATACCATCGGTTTGATTTTAAGATGCATAACTGAAGTGTATCACCAATTGTATATTTTATTATTTTTTAAAACATACAGAACAAATTTTCTGATGGCATTTTGCTTTTACTTTATTTTAAAACCAGCTTTTGTCTGCGGTTATCGGGATAAATCATAGCATATTTATTATTCTGATATATGAGCTATGAACTCTACTGAAAGTGTTCCATTCCGAGTACGTAGTATTATTAAAAATAATTATTTTAGTATGAAACCACGTACGATAGACGAGTCTTGTGTATTATTAAGAGCGAGCACCGCACCCCAATGTTATTACCTGAATATTATAACAGTACCCGAAACAGGCATGAATAATTTCAATAAAATAACAGTCGAAGCAATTCCAATATAATAATATTGTATTAACCAGGTATTTTATTTAATTAAATTTGAAGCGGAATTATAATACACTTTTGAGGTCACTGTGCACTAACACTGGCCCTCGGCTTCGTTCGCATGTATATTGGATATTAATTATATCATCAATGGTATAATTTTTCGGCTTAATATAAGGTCCACGGTTCTCACAAATAATGTGGCCTTCTATTGGTAGAATTTTCAAAATCGGCTTAGTAGATGCTGAGATTAGCCCTTACAAACTCATAAACTTTACCTATTTACAATGGAACTAAGAGAATGAAATGAATAGTTTTGTGTTTGAAGAATATGATATTTTTAAGAAACTTTTTATTGGGAAAGTCTTTTATGTTTATCCTAAGGCATAGGTTGTCATAACGCAATATTTATATGACAATATTGTTTTGAAGATATGATGAAGTTTAACTAACCTTTTTATAGTATTTAATATTTTTCCAGCATTGATTTAGATACTATACCAACTATAGTGCGAACAGACTTAGACAGAGTGCGATTCATTTGTCTAAAGTTGTACTAACTAGTTCTTTTTCTAAACTGTTGAAAATTTATCATCTCGTTGACTCTGCGAACAGGACACCAACAAAACTTAGTGTATCTACCCTGTTTTATTACGTCACATATACATACGCATAACACTTTAAACATTCATTTGGGAAGGGCTGAATCGTAAATTAAGTCGAGAATATTTTAAAATGTTAGAGCCGGCCACTAATAAAAAGAAATTATATACATAGTATATATCAATAAACTATTTTAATATTCCTGCATAAGATTTTGTTTAAACTATGTAATCTAAAATAAATCAACATTTTTTCAGATCACCGCCTTCCTCAAAAGGATAAGATACCCTTTTTGAGTATATTGTTTTTCGCCTGTCTATTTGTCTATATAGCCTTTATGACAAAAATGTTTTATATTGTCATGGGGAGCTTAATGAGCAGGCGGATCACCTCAGACTAGCGTCATGGATATAACATTTGAATATGTTTTCATGGATTACGCAAGAGTTTGTACGAATATCTATCAAAGGTCAAAAAAAGCTCCCTTCCCTTGAATCCGGGGAAGGAGAGTTCAGGGACGCTTCAGTGATCACAAAAAATTACGAAAGACTTAACGTCGTTTTCTGTAGCATCATACTTCGATCGACCCTGTGGAGCCCTGTGCATCAATTATGTGGATAATTCCTATATGCTCAAAGTCAACCTTGACTGGAAATTATATTGATTATTTTTATATTTTTTTTCGAGACAGGCAAACTTATTACATACAAGTGTGTATGGAACCCTCCATATCTAAATCAGATGGGCACTGGTCTAGTTTTTTATTCAAAAAGCCTTAAACTTGTGACAAAGTTAAGATTTTATTACACACGCACTGCATGCCCTCTAAATACTTAAAAAGGTAGAGAAGGGTTTGTCAAAGTGGCAGTATGCCAAGTCCTATTTGTTCAATTGCTGAACAAGTCAAAATAAATATTAATGTCATCACAATCTGAGTGCTTCTTCTTTTATACTTAATAAAATTGTTTAATTTTGTTTATACCCACATTTTTAATCATTGTTAAAGTCAGAATCTGAGTTATATATCTCTTCCATACTAGTAATATTACTGTGATGAATTCTCACAAATCGGACTTACGGAGTTGCCAATAAAACTGCATGCTGCTTAACCCATAATTATTCAGCTCTTAATCTTAAGTAGACATCTGCCTTAGTCGAGTTCTCCGATCAGAATACCCTCGCATTATTAAAAAAATCACATTAAATCTGTTCACTCTTTATAAATTAACAAAGTGCTGGTATTTTAAATCGACTAACTTACTAATATTGATTAAAACATAAATCATATACAATCATCGATTAGAGCATTATAAATTTAATAAAATATACTTAGTTTAACTTACAAAGTAAAACAACATTAGATAATGTAAACATTCATTATATTATAAATTCGAAAGTAACTACCTGCTTGTAACGCTTTTATAGCTTAAACGCTGTACAGATTTGGATGTTTCAAAAAACATCCAAATCAGTTCAGCCCTGCATCAGAATGTAGAAATGGATTGGACCATGGAAAATTATATAAGCCATTTTTGTTCTGATAACTCACATAAGCGTTGGTGGAGCCGCGGGCAAAGCTAGCATACTACATTCGTATATTCACAATATGAATATATGAATGTAGTATGCTAGCTTTGTAGATATATAGGAAATTATCAGGAATAAAACTCTGCCCTTTACAGATAACGGGTTGAGAAACTTTCTCTCAAAACTCTAAGCTCTACTTCAATCGAGAACAACGTGGAGAGAAGGCAATAATCCTTGAAATTATCTACACAGACTTTAATCAGGGTCAACTTATTATTACAAAATGTCTTGAATGCAAAATAAAGTCTAATTTTTAATATAATTAATCATTTCCTTAATCATTTAAAGAAAAAAAACGATTGTACAAAAACACTTCTGCAAAATATTTTAGAATAAAAAAAGGTGTTATACCTAAGTGTGGAACGGATCGGTGTCTGGTATATATATCTGGTATATGTATCTGGTATATAATAATATTCTTTATTTACCAAGATTGCAATTTATAGCTTTTTCGTTGTTTTTCATAATTTGTAAGAATAACTTGATAGCGGCATCCTCGTTAGAAATTATTTTATACGTACTGAAACGAGCTTCATTTATACTATCACTAGTTTTAGTTAGTTAAATGCGAATGTGAAGAAATAAAAACATTCATATCATTGGATTCTTATAATTAACTAACGATCTGGCTCAGCTTCGTACGGAAATTTTCAAATTCTCAGATTGCATCTATCGTAATATGCAAGTCTAACACTATTTATTTCAAAAAATATAGAAACGAATACACAGAGAAAGCGACCTCATTATGTATTATGTAAAGATGAAATGTAGGTACTCCATCCTTATTGTGTAAATCATTTAAGTAATAAATTATATGTCAACACAATTAAAATAAATTCACCACACCGGTTTTTGTTAATCTGATTTCTTTTAAATCCAGCTATTTAAATTGTCTACACCAGTTTTACTAAGTATATGTATTGAAGGTGTAAATAAAAGTAGATAACTCCTGCTACTAGGTAAGTTCATAAATCTCATAATAAGCTTTATAAAATTCAAAATCTTACCGAATTAGTTAAAAATTCAAATGTTATACTTGTATGTGATGCTTTTAATTTCATTTCATTTTTATTTCACTAATTATATAGTTAGATTATTGTCAGTGTAATCTACATTTAATTAGGTAAATGGTGTCATTCGGTTTTCTTCTAATTTTTTTTTTCCTCGTATTGTTGCATTGTTAAGTATTATTTAACACAATCAATATTGTGTGTACCTGTAATGGGCATACATACCAGGTGATATGTTTTGTAAAATATTGTAAAGAGTGTGTGTGGAGAGGAAAAAGATCACTAATACAAAAAATGAAAATTATTCGTTCAAATTTTTTTGAATCGCCTTCAAAGTATACTCCTCCAGAAACGATACACTTATACCAATGAATAATCCAATCATCAAAACAGTTTTTAACGTTGTTTCCGGAATTGAGTTTAGTTCTCGCTTAGAATTCTTCTTTGTCTTCTACTGATTGGAAATGGGTGCCACAGAGTGGTAATTTGAGTTTAGGAAAAAGAAAAAAGTCGGCTGGAGCCATATCTGGTGAATAAGGTGGAAGCTCGATGGCATTTGTTGAGTGTTTAATCAAAAAATACACAAATATAAACAAAATACAATTATAGCTTTGTGCGAAGGCATACTATCATGGTGCAAAATCCAAGAATTATCTTTCCACAAATCTGACCTTATTAGTCAAAATTGCTCTCTTAAGCGCCACATTACGCGCCTAAAATAATTTTTTTTATTTACCGTTTGACCTTTCGGCAAGAATTCTGAATGCATAACACCACGAGAGTCAAAGAAAAAAGTTAAAATGACTTTGACTTTTGATCGACTTTGGCGTGTTTTTTTTGGTTTCGGTTCAGTTGGAAGCCGCTTCTCCGAAGGTTGTTGACTAGGTTGCATATCAAACTCGTAAATCCACGTCTCGTCACCAGTAACAATGTGCTTCATGAATGTTGGGTCGGAATTGACCCATTTTAGCACGTCTTCAGTGATACTCATGCGATTGAGTTTGAGTGGAGGAAATTCAGGTTTTTTGGGCCCGGCCGACTGGCAATATATTTCATATCCAAGTGATTGTTTGAAATAGTACAGATCGTGAGATACAGAAAGTTCAACGCCTATCTCTCTCAATGTTGAATAATGATTTTCAGTCACTATTTTCTTCACTTTTGAAATATTAACTTCAGTTACAGAAGTTGATTGCCTACCAGAGCGGGGCAAATCTTCCATCATATCTCGACCGCTTTTGAAAGCTTTGTACAACTCATAAGCACATGTTTTTGATAGAGTCGATTCACCATAAGCTTTCTATAAACTACTTCTGCAACTCAAAAAAATACAAAAATTTAAAACAGTTGTGTCAATCTAAAAACAACAAAAAAAAACAGTTATTTGTTATTTTGGAACCTTAAACAAATCATCCATTCCCGATACTTTTTTGACTGAATGTATGTGAGATGCTGGTATACTATTTAAATAAATATAGAAGACAAAGTTTAACTTCATTATCTTGTATTTGTACATTGGCGTATTTATACATTAACTTTAAGCATTTTATTTTATAACTATACACCTGCCAAACTAAGTAAGAAAAGCAAGTTTCTTTTACAGCAATTGTCCTTATGTAGATGATGTCAAAAACTACACATATCTTTTGATGATCATAAGTAACAAGTTTAACTGGGGCTATCACATTGAATAAGTATGCGATAAACTGCGACATTTTCTTGCGAATATAACTGTACCAATTTAAAAAAGCGCATCCCGTTCAAGGTTAAACTTATGCTTTATTACGCCCTGGCCGAGTCTCGTATTCAGTCATGGCTTGAGTACTTACGGGCTTACTTATAAAACTTACCTTGATAATATTTGTAAACTTTAAGTTAAAGTTCTAAAAAATGAATTTCGTGACAATGAAAACGGTCTGGTAAAATATTGTAAAGTTTTGTCAGTTCGCAGTCAATAGACTACGCATTATTAAAAGAGCAATTCTTAAACGATGTTTAGCACCTGTGCCCACTCGGGCAGTTTCCGAGAATCGGCTACACAGCGAGCCAACAATAATTAAGGCGAGCAGACTACCGCCTATATTTTCCCTCGACTTATAAATAACCTACCCTCATTAATACAATATTTTTTAAAATATATTTAAGCATTATGCGATATTTATACGTATTTTCCCTGAATCATTTAAGTATTTATGTGAGTTATAGTAGTATATATGTAAGTCTGATATTCTTTTCATTTTACTTTGTTTTGTGGGTGTATTGTCATTGTTCAATCTATTTTGATATTTTTCTATTTGTTATATACTGAGTATGTAAGCCATTCTATTTTTTTTGTATATGATTAAAAATAACAAAAAGTAAATTTACTAAGTAACTAGTGAAACAATGGGTTAGCCACAGCACTATTCTGAAGCAAACTTTATGAATTCCAGTTAATCTCAAAAAAGAGGTTTTAGATCTATATGTCCTTGTAATTGTGCCTTGACAGTTTAAACCATAAAGGTTTTGATTCTAATTATTTTTTTATGTACATAAAAGAATATTCAGACTGAAGTTAGATACTATAAAGTAATAAAAATATCGTAATATCATTAGCATCTAGCGCCGAAGTTTCTGTCACTTTTTTTTAAGAGTACTAGAACTTTGTTCTTATAACAGTTGACAAAGTGTGAAATTGACAAAGAGACAAAGTTCCACTTGAATATCTTAGGAAACTAGTTTGCTAGGTTGTTTGAAACGAATTTGAGATGCTACGAAACATTTAATGTATATTTGTAATGAATGTAAAGAAGGGCGGTATAATTCTATTGCAAAACACTTTTAAATTAATTTAAACAAAGCATTGACACTAGATGATTCCCATTGTCAGTGTTCATATACACTTGCAACCATCAAATGTAATTTTAGGTGTTTATTTATGAATTTGTCGTTTTGTACGGGCAATATAAAATGTCGTTTCTTTTTTGTAAGATAAATTTAAATAATCAAAGTTTGTACCATTGTTTTTGCACTATGCACTTTTGCCATCTCATAGAAAGTTCATTGATCCTTTAACTAAAAAAACATTGGGGCGAGAATCAATGAACTCTCTGAAGGCGGTTTCGACTGCAACATTAGAGACATTTTTTCCTTGTAATAAGTTATCCAAATTTCGGCAAAAATGGTAGTCTGTGAGAGAAAAGTTCGGGGAGAAGGGTGGATGTCGCAGACATTCCAATTTCTATAATATGTGGTCTAGTGTTGTCCTGAAGCAACAGTGGCCTAGAGCGATTGACCAGCCTCGGTTGTTTAGCAACTAGTTCTTCCATCGTGGTTTGCAGTTGCTTCCAATAGATATCTGTCGCAATCATTTTAGACGAGATCATTTTAGAGAAAATGATTTTTCGAATGCCAGCACAGTTATTTTGGTGTCCTCCAGACCTTGTCGTATATCTCATTATCCACTTTGGTCTCCAGCCGTCCACGGGGTCGTTCTTATGAAGGTCGAAACTTCCAGAACGAAAACATTGGAATCAAAAAAGTAATGCGTTCATTGTAAAAAACATCTCTTTATTAAAACTGGACTAATTATTGAGATACCTACGTGCTATGTGACTCAATAAATATGTGATACATTAACACCTCCGAACTGGCTGAACAGCTCCCTTAGCAAAGATGCAATTGTTTCACGAAGATTTTCTTTTCACAAACACTAATCACTTGTATTATTGGCTAATATTTTATTCTGAAGACGATAGCGCTGAGATTACATTATTCTCATATATTTGTTAGTTTTCTTATAAAGATTATTAAATGTTTATAGAAAGTCAACTTGGCTAGAGGTGCTGTTGTGGTGGCGCCGGATATCACTAAATGATCTTCGCCCTTCACAAGCGCAAGCCTGAGGGTGACAGGTGAGGCCACCTATCACCCTAGCAGAATCAGGCTAGGGTGAGGGCGCGAGCCCTAAAATAGCTTGCGTCCTTTTCTATATAGAATGGGAACGCGAGGGTTACTACACAGAAGGGGGCCACCTACAAACAGTGGGTGGCCCGAGGTACGTCGGGGTTCTAGGTATTTCCTTCCGAGGGTACACCTGGTGCCCCGGCTTCTAGTACCCGAGATGGTGTGCGGTTTTTAGTCAGTTCGAGTCCGACATAACCACCACTCGTGGTATCCGAGGGGACTGCCGCACAAAAAAGGGGTGCTGTAGAGGTAGTGGTTATACACCGACATTTTGAGAATCCTTGTAGTAGAACTTTTCTTCTACCTGTACATTTTCGGTATTTTGATTTTGTCATTTACGATCATTCGACAAAACTTTTTGTTCTTTGCTTTCATTTTTTCTACTACGTTGAGATGTTTAAAACCATCTTCCCCATTTAAAATTTTATGTTTCTTAATTTCAATTATTTCACTATACTAGACTATTGAACACTTAAAGTGTAAAATTTATTATGATCTAATTATGCATTTGCTAGTTTACGTACTTGTTTCTCATTCAATGAAGAAATAAGTTCTTGCAAAGTTTCAGCAATACAGTTCTCTATTGACCTGTTTCGAACCAAATACAGCTGTAATTTGTCTAAAGGCACATAAACTTTTTAATGAAAAGACTGGCCGACATGAACGAGAGGACAAAATACCACATAATATTTAAAGCGTGTTTTTAACTTCAAGATAACTTGTATTTTTATAGGAAAAAAAAATACCTATGTAGATTATATCTTCACTCAACTTATAATTACGGCGACTGCAAGGATAGCGTAGAAGTTTAAGCGGTCGCCATTTTCTACAGCGTTGAGTGTTCAAACCCCACATGGTAAAACATTTTGTGTGATTCATAAATTGTTGTCCCGAGTCTAGGTGCTTTGTGTTCTATTCAAGTGTGTTTCTAATGATCCTTGTGACACTGGATAGATTTTATTTATCTATTTTATTTATTTATTTTAAAACTTCATACACACATGTACAACGGCGGGATTAATGCCCAAGGCATTGATTTCTATTACAAGACTTGTTTTTTTGAAGAAAATAAAAAGCTTTTAAACGGTTGGGATGCCATGAGGTCCGAGTGCTAATGCTATATTTAAGCAACTGGTTAAGAAACTGACAGACCCCTAGGAGGCCGGGTTTTTTCTGACACAGAGAATCAGCATTGTTATCAAGCCCAATGCTGCTAGTCTTCTGGGAACACTACCAGTAGATGATGATGCTGACGAACTTTTTGACGCTTATATAGTATTTTAATTACTTAAAATTATGTTCAGTTTTACTTACATTTTTTCTTACTTAGCATAATTATATATTGAAATAATTAAACTTATCTCTAACTTTAAGTAAATATGAAATTTTGTCTAAAATCATAATACATATTTGAGCTAATTATATTTTCAAATTCAACTAAAAGTGATTACTACAACTGATTGACTACAATATTAGATTAAATGTACCCATTAGTTTAAACATAAATTTAAGTAGCTACAAATATTTCTGAAAGTAACGGAAGTGTTTTTGAACGTCTCACAAGGGTTTTTGCCGAATCACGTACAAGCATCTGAGTGGACTACAATATGTCTCTACAATAGAAAAAGACATTCACTTGGAACGTCTAGGCACCTAGGCTCTAATATATTAATGCCTTAGGCATTATGTCCGCCAATGCACCTAAAGTGCATGATGTATTAAATAAATAAATAAATAAATAAATAAATATACTTATATTTCTGTAGATACTACTACTTTAGGTAAGAAGGCAAGTTCAAAACAAAATTAGAAAATTCCTTTTGATGTAGGAAGAATGGAGAAAAAAATAGGTAACTAAAAATTTGGAGTCATAAATTTATTTGATTTGTTTAATTCGACATTCTGGCCGATATGGACGCAACGGCTTACCATTTAATTCGTTATATCGGTTGAAGTGACAAAAATGCCGAGCCACACCATGATCCGGGTTGATACGCGAAACGCTCATAAAATAGCTCTAGAGACTTGGCAGGCATGGCTTTATTTTCAAGGTTGTTCTAGCCAACGTGCTGTCAGAGCCGCAACATCAATGGTACTATATGGATGACGTATCTTGACGAGTCTGACGGCTCTGCTAACTTTACCGCATGTACACTCGAAGTAACCAACAAGCACGAAGTAACCAGAAAGAGGTGTCCAATATTCTTTCTTTCTTTTTAAAAGACAACTCCCGCATTAGGATTAAACATTCCTGTGTGGGGGCGAACCACAATCTTTCGCCCCCAGCCAACCTCACCTGCACGCGGTGCACCCTGCTAGATAACAAACGAGGCTCTGGCGACCGACCGATGGCGGTATATCCATCCCAAAAGGCGTAACTAAATACAATAGGCCGGTGATGGGCAGCAGCGTCACCGGTGCAACAAGTTACGCCCTGCGATCACCAACCCGCCTGCCCAGCGTGGTGATTATGGGCTGACCCCCTCCATGAGTAAGCAACAGAAGCCACGGCCCCCAGTTCCCGGTAGTCCCGCTATTCCTGGTCATGGTGGCGACCACGGTTACGGTGGGACAGGGGGTGCTAAGAATCACCGGGTTACGGGAGGCCACCACAAAAGACTGACCCTGGCAACGTACAACGGCCGCACGTTACGGCTAGACTCGCATCTGGTACAACTTGAGGAGGAACTTGGGAAGATTAGGTGGCATATCTTAGGGTTATGTGAAGTCCGAAGAGAGGGGGAGGATACCATAATCCTGGACTCAGGTCACCTGATGTACTTCCGCGAGGGAGACCAACGATCCCAAGGTGGCGTGGGGTTTCTGGTAAACAAGTCGCTTTCTGGCAACGTTGTGGAAATTTCCAGTGTGTCGAACAGGGTAGCGTACCTCATTGTCAAGCTTACCGAGAGGTATAGCCTCAAGGTAATACAAGTGTACGCACCGACCTCGGCTCACTCAGACGATGAGGTGGAGGATATGTTCGATGACATATCGAGGGCCCTCCACTCCACTACTAAAACCCACTACAACGTTGTTATGGGTGACTTCAACGCCAAAGTGGGAGTACAAACTTGCGGCGAATCGGTAATAGGATCCCATGGATTTGGAAACAGGAATCATAGGGGGCAAATGCTCATCAACTTTCTCGAGCGGGAGGGGCTGTTTTTGATGAACTCATTTTTCGAGAAGCGGCCCCAAAGAAAGTGGACGTGGAAAAGCCCGGACGCTATGACAAAAAATGAGATCGATTTCATCATAACGGACAGGAGGCACATATTCAGAGACGTCTCAGTGCTCAATAGGTTTAACACCGGTAGCGATCACCGACTAGTCCGAGGTTCTCTGAATATCAACTTCAAGGCTGAACGTGTCCGCATGATGAAGTCCAGGCTCCGACCAACTCTGCTCCAAGTCGAGATGGGATCTGAAAAATTCCAGTCAAATCTGGAAAACCGATTTGTTGCCATGGAAACCACAAGAGACGTAAACCAGAACCTTGAAAATGTGGTTCGAATCCTCAGGAGTGAAGGTACGAGATTTTGTCAAATGCAGCGTACAGACACGAAGTCGAAGCTTTCAGAGAGGACACTAGGGTTAATGAAGGAAAGACGTGAGAACCCGCCAGTCACTTCATCGGCAAAACGGACTCTAAACCGAGAGATTAGTAAGCGTGTACGACACGACCTCCGATGCTCCAACACTCTTTTGATTGAAAGAGCAATCGAGCAGAATCGGGGGTCAAAAGTGTTTGTGAAATCTCTTGGAAGAAGCCATTTGACGAAGCTGACCACAGTAAGCGGAGAAGTCGTTGCTTCCAAGCTGGCTGTCCTTTCGGAAGTAGAAAGCTTCTATGGCGATTTGTACGCTTCGCATGCATCTCGACCTGATCCCGAAAATGAGGACCCTCGAGCCAAATTAACACGCCACTTCACCGAAGATCTGCCAGAAGTCAGCATTGACGAAATCGAGATGGCTCTTAGACAGCTGAAAAATGGAAAAGCCCCTGGAGAGGATGGCGTTACTACAGAGCTGTTAAAGGCTGGAGGTAAACCCGTATTAAAGGCGCTCCAAAAGCTTTTCAACGCTGTCCTGTTCGAAGGGAGGACTCCAGAGGCGTGGAGTAGGAGTGTGGTCGTCCTGTTCTTCAAAAAGGGAAATAAAACCATGTTGAGGAACTATCGGCCCATTTCCCTCTTGAGCCACGTCTATAAGCTGTTTTCAAGAGTCATCACGAACCGTCTTGCGCGAAGACTCGACGAATACCAGCCACCGGAGCAGGCTGGGTTTCGGAGCGGATATGGCACCATAGACCACATCCACACAGTGCGGCAGATAATACAGAAGACCGAAGAGTATAATCAGCCCCTGTGTCTAGCATTTGTGGACTATGAAAAGGCCTTTGACTCGATTGAGATCTGGTCTGTTCTGGAGTCCCTGCAGCGTTGCCAAGTAGATTGGCGGTACGTCCGAGTGTTGAGATGTCTCTACAAAGCCGCTACTATGTCCGTCCAAGTACAGGATCAGCATACAAGACCCATACCATTGCATCGAGGAGTGAGGCAAGGGGACGTTATATCCCCGAAATTATTCACTAATGCAATGGAGGACCTGTTTAAGACGCTGCACTGGAAAAGGCGCGGTATCAACATCAATGGCGAATACATCTCTCACTTGCGATTTGCAGATGACATCGTCATCATGGCAGAGACGTTGCAGGACCTACAACAGATGCTGAACGACCTGGCTGACTCGTCTGTGCGCATCGGCCTACGGATGAACTTCGACAAGACCAAGGTCATGTTCAATGAACATGTACTACCGGAACCGGTTGCGGTACACGGTGCCGTTCTCGAAGTTGTTCAAAAATATGTATACCTCGGGCAGGCTTTGCAGTTAGGTAGAAACAGCTTTGAGGACGAGGTGAACAGAAGAATCCAGCTGGGTTGGGCAGCGTTTGGGAAACTTCGTCGGGTCTTCTCATCATCGATCCCACAGTGCCTAAAGACGAAAGTCTTCAATGCGTGCGTCCTACCCGTAATGACTTACGGAGCCGAAACGTGGACACTTACGGTTCGACTGGTCCATAAGTTTAAAGTCGCTCAGCGTGCAATGGAGAGGTATATGCTCGGCGTTTCTCTAAGGGATCGCATTAGAAACGAGGTGATCCGACAAAGAACCAGGGTCATCGACGTAGCCCACAGGATTAGCAAGCTGAAGTGGCAGTGGGCTGGCCACATTTGCCGAAGAACCGATAACCGTTGGGGTAAACGAGTTCTTGAGTGGAGACCGCGTCTCGGCAAACGTAGTGTAGGACGTCCACAAGCCAGGTGGAGCGATGATTTGCGCAAGACGGCTGGCAGGAGCTGGATGCGAGAAGCCATAGATCGAGCTAAGTGGCGTGAAATTGGAGAGGCCTATGTCCAGCAGTGGACTGCGATAGGCTGATGATGATTCCTGTGTCACGGGGATCTTTACAAACATACATGAAACGGACACAAAGTACACCCAGATTTAGAACAACAATTTATGGATCACACAAAGTGTTTTCCCATGTAGGATTTGAACCCACAACACTTCGCGCAGTAGGAAGCGGTGTGGCGACCACCGAAATCACTTTTTTTTTACGTGTGGAAACCCCCTCGGGCCTTTACCCCACCGGGGTTTGCGGCGGGGCGGTGTGTCGGAATCGAACCGACTAAAACCACACGGTGTGCCACTCTGCGCCTGAGACGGGAGGAATCCAGGAACCGCTTTCTTACGCCATCCGGACCAGACCACTGAAACCACTAGGTCAACCGCGTAGTCAATACGAGTGCCTTAGAGTGTCATACCACCTTATAATTCCTAAAACAGTTATTGCGCAACTTTCTGCGCGAAGTTCAGACTCGTCAAGACGTCGACCGTATTGTACTGTTTAATATTCTTAAACTAAGCTCGCCCTTGATTTTTAAAATTTAGAGGAACACACTTATTCAACTGCCATGCCTCTTTATATTTTTTGTATCTTTATCAAAATACTATTCTATGACAAGAGTCGAATTGTTGATAATACGCTAATGGTAAGTACAAACGTCAAAACAGACGCAGCTTGAATGTAAATGTTATGTTACGTAAGTGTGTCAACATTTACATAAGCTTTAATTTCGCCATACATCACCCAGGTTGTAAATATTATTATGTACTAGCAACCTGCTCCGGCTTCGCACAGATTCTTTACGGAAAATATAAAAAGTATAGCCTATGTTGGTCTGAAAAGATGTGCAGCGTTAATTTTTCCGACATCTTCAGCAAATATCGTGATATGTACATAAACATTTAACAAATTATATAGTGAAACATTCCTCACGAACCATCTGAGTTTATCACAAATAGACAGACAGATGCGGCCGTGGACTTTGTTTTATAATATGTAGTGATTACCTCTTTGCTCTTATAACTAAAACTTACATGGATATGTAGATACCTACCACAATTTCTACGATAAACTTGCATTTCTATATCTTTGAGTATGTACTTTCATCATTTTAGTATTGTGGGTAAACTTCTTACTAATCTTGCTAATCTATCCCTATATAAACGTTCAAGAGTACACTAAAACACATGTTTGGCTTCTCGACTAACGCCACTTTTTAAAAGCACAGAGTAACTGGAAATAAATTAAGGAAGTTTTGTTATACTAATTGCCCATTTTCTACAGTGAAAAACACTGCAAAGATCCATAAATAAATTATTATTTAATTTGTTAGAAGAACCACACGGACTTCAGTCAGACTGTTCTCAGTTTTAATTTATAGCCTGTGGTAAAATTGCTCCCGACGTGGACGTTACTTTACGGTACCTTAACAAAATACGAGTGGACACTAAGAAATTGAAAGTGTTTACTATAAAGCTAGACTTCTTTTAATACATTATTAGTTTCAATTATTTCTTTGTATATGATTTCAGTTCAAACTCTCAGTTATATTGTGATTAACCCTTTAATCATAAAACTCAACTCTGTGAGTTTTTAATATAATATCTTGAATAGAAATGAATAGAATGAACCTGCGTTTTAATATATTTAATTCTCATCAACAATCTAAACTCCAAGTATGCAGAACTTACTGAATTATTAATCATTGGTGAACATAAAAAGGTTCTTCACTTTAAGTATATTCGTGTAGGTATATCGATATTTACTGTACTGCACTTATCTAACTGACCCGTACCAACCCACAATGGCAAATTTATTTCAATTACGTACACTACCACGTCTGTCGCTATGAAGATTTTTTACATATCACAGTTGACCATGTAATTGTCTCGTACAATATTATCAGCTGGTAATTTACAGTTTTCTAAGTGTTCTTGAGTACGGGTTTTAAAATCAGTTAAAAGACAAACTGACACTTGTTCAGTTTAAATAAAAAATGCCTGTATCTCGGTGCCAGTATCTATATTGAACTGTATAACAACTCGAATGAAATTAGATATATAATTACGTAACATTGTAACAATACTCTTATCTCCTACTCTATGCCCCTCTGGCGTGTTTCACATTACTATTTAATTCTGCTACAACAGCAAACAAGGATAGTAAAGTAAAACGTTATAAATAATAAAATACCTCTGATGTATTCCATTAGCTAACAAAGTTTGTGTTTGGTGCACGGTGCAAAATATATCAAAATAAAACAAAACATTGGAGAAAGAAGAATTCAGTTATGTATAGAATGTCTAATCTCAAAGAGGAGCACTGATGTCCAAAATACAGATAAATCTATCTAGTTCGGACACAGATATCTAATAAATTTTCTAGCTGTAACTGTATCTTTATGGTTAATAAATATTATTATTATTACAATAAAATTATGTTTCGACACGAATACAAACAAAAATTACATTCGACAAATATCATCACAACTTTTTTTACATCTAACACACAACGCCAACTAGTACCAAATCAAGCAGATCTTATAATATGGTTACTGGACAACTGTTAAAATACACGTATACTACTTTGGGGGAACGGTTATCATTATCCCACCAATACGAAGAGGGGATCCTCCGGCCTGGCGAGGTGATTATGCCTGGCCGGCCACTGCCCATATTTTTGTATTTGATTCTTGTTCACATTAAAGAAGAAAGAAAAGAAAGAAAGTGGTTAGTTAAGATAATATAATTCAAATTATAAAATAAAACTATTAATGTGAAACGAGAAACCAGTCAATTTAAAAGTGCAAGTCTTATAATTAACTATTATATATATTATCTCTAATTAACAGTGAAATTTGTCTTTTAGTTTGTTTTTAACGTATGTTTGTTTGCCGACTTTTGCAAGCTTTTTTAGATCTTTTCAACAATATTTTTTCTTCTTCTTTGCCTGGCCCTTTTTCATTGTATTTGGAGTCGGTTGGTCTTTTAAACAACTATATTTATTTGAAACCTAAAAACAACTCTGAAAATGGATGGAAAGTATATGAATAACAAGGGAGTATTTTATTAAGAATAGACGAGTAAAACTATTTGGGGGATCGATAAAGTCACGATTGTATTTATGAGCCTTTGAATTTTCGTTACAGTTGAATTAACATTTTTCTTGTTCAGCACCAAATTACATAAAACCTTTGTCATGAAACAGTAACTGAGAAATTTACGCTTTGGTGCGCAATCGAAATTATAGTCTCCAATTTCGCATCAAATTCGACAATCACTTCTAAGAAAAGTTTCATTTTTATTATTTTAAGTATTTTTATAATATTGTGAAAATCGTTGAAGTAGCTTTGCACACAGTAAGTTTCAAGTGGTAAGATTATAAATATTTAAGATTTCTTACAGAACATATAATCATCTAGAGTTGTGCTATTGATAAATTACTAACCCTGTTAAAGTGTTCTTAAGTGTATCACGTTATTAAGACGCAGTTTTCAAGATTTATGTAGCTTTAATAGTTACCACCACTTTGGCAGCTTGCAGGTTATTTAAAGTAGAATGTCGCTGATGGAGTATCCCTAAAAGTTTAAGAACTTAAATACTTATTATACAATAAACAAAGAAAATGTAAATACTTCATCAAACAACATTTATGCAAATATAAATCCTTTATTCCCTTTAATTATGACAAAAGTAAACACCAATTAATTTCTGTTGGAAACTGATTCCTTAATGGCTACTAGGCTACGTACTTGTTGAATTTCTTGCACTGAAGGCGGTAATTAATTTTGGATTGGTGACAACCAGCGTCCAGTGCCTGAGAACGATAGCTAGCTTAGTACTGGCATTGAGGGAACGGAGCGAAAAAATCACAAAGCCGCGTATTACAACGGATTTACAGAGAAATGGTCGCACCACTATCCGGACTGCGGACTCTTGAATTAATGAGCCTACTTCAGAAATCCTAAAATAGCTGGCAATCGTATTCTCAGCTAATAAATTATTTGCAGTCACAGATTTAAATGAAGAATTTTGAACGCAGAGAATAATTTCACCGACAGTGGAAACCTTTTACTTTTATGGACTGAAGATGTAAAATTAAAAAATGACATTTGAAACCCTAGGATTTGACAAAAGTAGATGTTTATTGCCTACTGGGGGCATTTAGTTACTTATTTGGAGTTAAATGTTTTCAGTTTTTTTAATTTTAAATGTCAAATTTTAGCGGTAAGATAGTTAAATAGTCACATTTACAGTGAAGCAGAAACCAAATAGTCATCAAAACAGTACCGGAGTTTCTCAACTAGAGTTTCTGTGTGTTGAAAAGTCAAAGTACAGACTGCACCCATGCATCGTTTGTTACTGGTTTTGTATATACATTTTTTTACCATAATTTATTTGGTAACTCAAAAATCAATTAATTCAAGTGGTTACCATATATTTATATGAGCTAGCTGAGTAGCGTAACTATCAAGTTTTTAATATCTAATCGGGAGGTTTGATACACAATTGCTTGATTTTTTTATATATTAAAAAATGTAGTCAAAATTTAAAAACGTATTAAAATTATCATAATAGCGCCTAAGTGTAAAATCAATGTAACGATTTAGTTATACTAGTTTTAAATTGCACCTACAATAATTCAGAAAGTACTGGTAACATAAAAAATAATATATTTTTGCTCACAGAAAACTGTAAAAATAAAACAAATTATGGGTAAGACGCCTTAGTTTGTTATGGTTATGGAGTCATGATTATGATTTATCTCAACCCTGTTCTCATACATGATTGTTTACCAAATAAATTTGAATACACTAATCTGAGCCCCAATAGGTAATACATTTGTATACCAAAGCAATGGTAACAATTTATGTATGTTTCGTCAAAACATGTAGCAGGTTGACATATCTCTAGCGTTTTAATCATTTAATCCGCCAAATAGTTACAGTATTATTAAGTTTGATTGACGTTACATTACAAATTTAACCCTCACATGCATATCCACGTCTGAATTCTCACAAGCTTAACAGAGGTAGAACTGTCAAAGACTGTCTGTTAATTAAAATTAGGAAAGGGGCACTTTTTGCTAGTTATACAGATATTTGGGAACTGAAGTTTAAAAACACAAAAGTATATTTATGCCGTTAGTAAAAAGGTGAGGCCCATACAGACCAGTAAACGTATTTCGGCTTAGAAGAAGAATAAGTGTATATTTTAATATATTTTATAATAGAAAAGGTAGATAGCATGGATAAAAGGGTGAGTGAACGCAATAAGTCGAGCAACCTCGGGCCGTGTACTTGAAAGTCAAAGGAGTTGAAGTTCATAATATGTAATGGTTTTAGAGCCGGTGAAAGCGGCAGCGCCAAAGAGTCCAGCCGCATTGAAACTTTCTGGCAGTCGACGATTCGAGTCGCTCTCCGTTAAATGCGGTCCAGTGGGATGCCCCGCCCAAGTTGTGGATATCAAGCGATAGAAGTGCTAAACGCACTGATTGTTGGTGGAATATCTAGCATACGGCTCTCGCACCGTGGTATGAAGGGCGACGCAAAGTGTTTGACCAAAAGTTTAGCTTTCTCCTTTGCGTCGTAGGCCAACAATTTTATTCCCTATGATAGAGGTGAAAAGGATGGCTTACAAACATTCTCTTCGATAGCCTTTGCAGGAGACCATAATGCCCCAGTTCCCGAATGAAGACGTTCAAGCTTTTCGCCAACCCTAGCAATGTACTCCGACTTCGCCCTTGCAATGTCACTTTTCAAGGACTTGGAGCCAAAGATGTACCCCGTTTTCACCGCGCTAGTATTTTGATCCCGTACCGTCACCGCGTCAGCCAACATCAGCAACAGGATGAGCAGCAGTGTTGGGATTATACAGGTAGAGGCATACATGTCTCCAAGCTAAAGAAGGAGCGCATCTCATCCCAATCTGCTGACTTGTAGTGCCACACACGACAGCTGCGTGCAACTCGCGATCACGGCGAGCATATGAGAGGCACAATATTCCGGACAAAGTAATGGTCTAAGGAGCCAAGTGGAGCGTTTACTGATACGTGGTAACTGTCCGTATAAGAAGTCAGCAAAAGGTCCAACAATGAAGAATTCTGGTTCTCCATAACTGGGACTTGTGTGAGCGTGAAAATCAGGCCATATGTCAGGGCGAAGTCATGAACAGATCGTCCTGTATGATTTGTTTACTTGGAACTAAGCCGGTCGGCGTGGTGAGCTTTAAAATCGCCAAGTAAGACGATCTCTGCGGACGAGATCTAATGCTGCACGAAGTTTGTAGCCATCTGGATGTGCTCAATGAGTCGGTTAGTTTCAGCATCACTGCTACGGGATCTCTAGAGGCATACTATGTGTTCCCCTTGTATTGCAAGAGTCTACGACCAGGGTGGTAATATGGTGACATGGTGTTACTACTCTTAGCCCGAGCACGATTGAATGCAATTTTGCCCCCTCCCCCCTCCCGGTTTTCTGTGAGGCCGTGGTATCACTCCGGTCGCACCAGCTCATTCATACCGAAGCGTGGCTCACCCGCAGTAGTGTATGTGTATTTATTAATCAATAAAATGTAAAAAAAAAATTTCATCTGGTTATCAGATAGGTTAAGTCAATCTTCACCGGCTCTACTATAAAAAGGAAGGCGAGTTATAAGAAGGAAGGCGAGTCTTCTAGCAAAAAGTTATTCTTAAAAAGTTTTTAATATTAGATACTAGTACAAACCCTTCTTTAAGGTCACTATGTTCAGGTCCTATTGATAATTAGAGATTAAAATTATTGAGAAACGTTCGTATTTCTTAACACAACTATAATCTATGGCATACAGGAGAGGAGATAGTGAGAATTCAGAAACAAATCAAGGAAAGGAATTCTAACTAAGATGTTACGAAAACGATGTAAACCACACATTGAGTTTTTGAATCATCTCATATCATTTGTCAAATTAATTATTGTTTAATACTATTGCGAAAAGGTAGGGGGCGACATGACGTTGATAAATGACGTTTCGTTGCGAAAATTGTCGCATAGCTCCGAACCGAAGGCAAATTGTTATATCGTAGTGTAAAAAAGCTTAATTTGACAGGCGTTTGAAGAATAAAAGGTCATTTAAGAGGCTTACTTGAACACATGTTTGTTAATTTTACAAGAGAACAATAATTTAATTAAGTTATGTTATATTCGAAACATAATTAGTTTGCTAAGCAAAGTCACTATCGTGATTTGTGATTTTAATTATTCTATCACATAACTCAGACCTCACTTTGTTGCGTATTTTGAGTAATTGCTACACAAAATTTGGAAATAGGACTTTCAATATGTCGGTGAAGATAGATTATTTAAAATAGAGTATAAAACAGTGAGAGCGCTTAGTTTTTAATGTAGATGAATTGGAAACCAGTTAAGCTACGAGCCAGGTAAGAGGTCACATGGATATAATATACCTGTTTGTAGATCGGTGAAAGATCTAGGTTTACTCCTCGACTGTACACTAAACTGGCGTGAACAAGTAACGAATCAGTGCCAGAGGGTAACCGGAACGCTTCACAAAACCAAGACTATGCTTGTGCAAACCCTTATTTTCCCCTTAATCGACTATGGTGATGTGTGCTGTTACAACCTGAATGCAGATCTTCTCGATAAATTAGACCGTCTTCTTAATAACTACATTCGATTTGTTTATAATCTCCGGAAATACGACCATGTATCCTCTTTCCGTACGCAGCTCATTTGGCTACCAATTCGCCTACGCCATAAACTACGCGCGCTTACAGGTCTTATACACTATCCTGAACAACCCATCTTCGCCAACCTATTTAAAATCGTACTTTTAACTCTTATGTAGTAATTATAACAGAAACCTTCGGCTCTCTAATAACCTTCTTTTTCGTTGTCCCTCCCATACGTCTGAATTCCGTCCGTTCTTCTTTGGAATGAGCTTCCGCTCGAGGTCAGGATGACCACCATTTTTTACATTTCAAACAAAAGTAAAGCGGTATTTATTAAATCAGCTCGCAGAATCAACCAATTCATAAATAACATCTCATTCTAGTTATGGTATGTATTTGTGTATGTATGTATTTATTTTTATTTTAGTAAGAATATGTATATGTATAGTTTATGGTAAGTTTATATATGTATGTGCATTTAATACTTTACAAATAAAACTAATTGCACCTACTTCCTATTTTCTCTGCATCACCTAAAGGTTGACTGGTAGAGAATGCCTTAGGCATTAAGTCCGCCAATGTTCGTTAAGTGCATGATGTATAATAAATAAATAAATAATTAAATATACTGTCTCAAGAGATCACTAACGCATTTAATCTTGGTTAATTTTATTTTAATACTTCTGTGTATTTCTGAAACATAAGTTTTAGATCCTGTTTTTATTATTGATGGAAAGCTGAAAATATACAATCGATCATCATTTCCTGTTTCGAAACAGACTGTGGTAATATCAAAATCTAGTACGAATAATAGTTATTTGTTATACACAAGTGCAAAGTTGCTTTTTAACCGCGTGCTCAACTTTGATGATCGAGCAATCAGATCAGACAATCAGAGCAAAACGAAAGAGCACGGAGTAAAAATCTTTACACTCGAGTGCAACACGTAACTTTTCACCCCACCTCAGCGAGGAAATGACTAAATGCAAAAAAAGCATTTACAATCACAAGATACTTTTATTTCGGGTTCATCAGGTACTACGTTATGATAGGTAAGTATTACTGATTAATCTCTAAATTATTTTGAGTAATGCTCAGGTATCATTAAGAAAAGTTTAAAGTAACGTTGCGACAGTTACTTGAGTGCAATATTTTTGTTAGGTATTGTAATGTTGGTGTTAGTGACTTGTGTACTGTTTTTCGGTAAACTATCTGTCAAACTTAATAGTTGTATTGATTCATCAGATCCCCTTGGCGTAAATATTGGTGAGAGAGGGCGATGGTTAGGTATTTCGGCTCATTTTTGATGTAGAAGGGCTAGTCCAAGGATCTGTCTGATGGCAATTTCAGAGTTATGGCTCCAATGATGTCTTTAAATATTTTAGACTTATTTTGGATAGAAGCCTCTATGTGTCCCTCTACAGCTAAATTGGACTTCCAGCCTCCATGGCACTTAAGAGACAGAAGATCAGCTCCTGAATCGGCCAAAAGAATGACTGAAGTTCGACACAAACAATGACCCGTGTACAACAGGGGTTTTGGAAGTTCAAGAAATTTTGCTATTTCTCGTGGGATACTGCCAATTTTATTGTCTGAAACAGTTTTCGTTGCGATATTGTAAAAATGATTGATTGATTAGAGTGCTAGGCGGGCGTAAGCTTGATATTTTTTTAACGATTGTTGCGTATTCCTTGCGAATGGCGAAGTTGCGGTCTCTTTTTGTCTTAGTATTAGGTAAATTAGTTAATAGTAAGGTATCTGAATGTTTCTCAATATTTTTGATTTTAAGTTATGTTAGTTGATTAGTTTGACATGCTCCCTTTATACCAATAATAAGAACAACCTGTAATGCAAAGATTGTATTGTAGTAGACAAAATAATAAAATTGATATGCATGCATAATTATGTCTATCAACATCTACTAAGTACGTATTGGATTATGTTAAGTAGTTGATTAATATACTTAAGTAGATACTGAATGTGCAACTGACTTACTATTACCGCCAAATATACGGAATCAAGTGCTTCGTTAAGTATCTTTTCAATTTCAGATGCTGTGAAAACCTTAGAATTTTTTGAAACTCATTTGCGAATTATTAACAATTTCAGTCAGTTATGTTAGTGTTAAATTCCTCGTCGCTAGATTTACTACTTATTTTAGTTTTTTAACCTATGGTTTTAACAATATGAAGTGAATTGAAACTGGCGCGGGCATAGCCAATTAAAAAAGTACACCAAGAAGGTTTCGAGTCTAAGTATTTAACAAATTAAAAAAGGTTGTATTAAAAAACTCGGCACCATGGAGGTAGAAGCAAATAGGTTTAATGATATTTTGAATTCACAAACTTAGGGCACACGATGTTCTAAATTAAATTAACTTTATCCTCTAGCGGATAAAAACGGCTTTTGGACTCAGTTATCGAAAGGCAAAAATACTCTTTCCGAGAGCAAAAATAAAAAATATCGCCCATAAAAATAAAAACCTGTGTGCGAGCATATAAAAAACCTCTACCTAAACTTAGCAATGCGGTTTTTGCGATAGTACATTTTTAATCAACACAGGGCCTCATTCTTTCTTCAGTTAAAAATTTACTAAGTAGATGATATAGAAAAACGAGGAAAAGTATTTGAAAAAGCGTTTATCCTCTACATGTGCTTAGCTTTAATCGATTTATACTTGACCTCGCTCGCCCTCCCAAACTTTCAACCAATTATGTACAATATTAATGTTTACTTAATTATTGTTTATTTTATGGTAAATGTTTGGCAATTTTTGAATATTTTCAAATTAATTCAAATATGTAGTTATGAGGTGAACGAAAAATTTTTCACGCAATTCTATTTTAAAATAATAGTTTTTATCAGTTGTTCACAAATTCTGGACTAGGTAAACAAGCTACTGTATACAACATATAAATGTGAAATTATTCATGTAATTATGAAACTACACTAATCAGCTTTGGCTAACGTCAATGGCAAGCAATGTCCGCTAAAACTTATGTTGTTATCTAAGCTAAAGAGCTATAATGTGGCTAGTTTCATACTGTAGTCTAGTGTGACATGGCCATGTACACCATGAAGGTGTACATGGCCATGTCATTAGGTCTTCAACATTGACCAAATATATCATTTTAGGACTTCAATTCTGTAATACTTTTACCAAAGCTAATTTAAGACAAAATATTTCCAAGTATGAATTTTTGACAATACATTTCTAAATTTAAGCTAGATAGGAATGCAAATCGAAAAAAATTCTGGGACAGATTTTCCCATGTCGTATAATTTTCATCGTAGTCTTTCATCTAAGGTCACTACTACTGTGTACCATAACAAACAACATCGATGGTTCGGAAACTTCTTCAATTTTCACGCCGATTAAGGGGAATAAAGGTCGAACCGTCATTAACAGGGATAAAAGGCGGAAGCACACATAAAGGCTTGACCCATAACATTTCACTGATAGCTATGTTGTCACCCTGAATTGTCATTGTAAAGCCGCGTGTCTACTATCCGACAGAGCTTCAGAACAATCCCATCTATTTTGAAGTTGAGCACGTTTTGAATATTCCTAAAGCGAAGTTAATCCGACAAACAATTTTATTCACATAGAAACTGTATAAAAAGTTGCTATGACCTAAAAAGAGATGTGAATAGCACGTGTTGTATTTTGGTCTTCCGTTTTTCAATGCAGTTTAAATGGTGGTCGTTTAGACAGAGTTTTGAAGTGCTCGGTTTACGAAAACTGGCGTTAGGTGTTTAAAAATTAACTATTTCACCACCCGCGAGTTCCCGTTTAGTAAGTGAAATCCATATGAGAGCGCCTGATTTTAGCAATACTTTATAACGTGGTACTAACGTATTTAACATACTTATCTTTAAAATATAAAATTATTTTAACCTGCCCTGACAGACTTCGTCATGTTCACATTATCAACCGATGTTTTGATTTACTGTATGGTTTGTGTGGAAAAAGAAAAATGTAGTTTTTACTATATGCTTTGCACTTTTACGTTTTTTTTCTCTATAAAAACTCTCCTTGTACCCAAACCTTTAACCCCTCCTGAACAAAACATTGAAAAAAAAAATGAATCTCGAGTTTTGCGTTTCGCAACAATTAGAGGGTTTAGGACGATATAGCTAGAATTAATTTTTATAAAATTTACCAAAAAATAAGGGTCATTCAGGCACTGAAATATAAAGTATATTAAATAACAGTTAATTTGTAATATTTATACAGGAAATCGTGCGCTCAATACAAAGCGGCACTTATGCGGCGGATTATATGACACAAAATGATTTTGAACGCTGTCAGTTTTCATGCTATATATTAGCAGATAGGAACGGGAGTTTTATCTCATATATTTAAAAAAATGTATTTTTATGATTAAAGGTTATGGTGTTGTTGATAAAATTAAATAATAACTTCTTTCTTATTATACTAATGTCATGTACCTACATATTTTCACTACATATGCTAGCATATTGCTTTTAGAGTAAATCACATATGTATATAGTTTAGTAAATAAAATTATTACAGTTATATACATTTTACAGAAGATTCGCATAAAATTCTCTAATAGTTAATTAAAACGATGTAGGTGTATGATACTATTAGTACTGGTATTTTTTGTTAATTGTTTTTGGTGTTTATTATCTATTCAAGTTTAGGCACAGTCATTGAAATCATTGTTCATGGTGTTAATAAAAAAAGTAGCAATAATTGTCTTCGTGTGAGTTCATGTGTTCCAATTATCGCGAATATATACGGAAAATAATTAAGGTGAGAACTAAAGTCATTATTCAATAATATGAATGTGTATTATAACTCTATAATATTTGTTATTATTCACTATTCTCAAGGGCATCAGTAGAATCTAATACAAACTATATTAACATTATTCCCCAAAAACCTTTGTAAGCGTATGGTAAAATTATATCTTGTTCGAAAACACGCAATCTTCCTAATGTTCCGTGTTAATGAATACAACATTAGGAGCAAATAGATGGAGTCTGACGCCTCTAACATCCCCTAGTGTCCCCCGACAGGAATTGATGAGGTAGTCGAGAGGTGTTTGTTACCAATAGCGTATACCTACATATACAACATTGTGTCACAATATTTATGCGTGGCTGTTTCAAACTGGGGTATTGACTGTATGTACATTTGATACGTAGGTGAGTTTATAGGAGTGAAACGGGAACTAGTGGAATTAATGTAACTGGGTATATTCATAAAGCACCTGCACATGTATATCACACAGAGAAGGCTTTACTAATGCGAATATAATGTTTTATTTTTTAGTGCTAATGTTTCCTTCCCTCAAAGGGCCTTAATTATTTATATAAAAGACATTGTGATTATCGTGAATTATTGCATGTATAAAAAAGATGTAGGATATAATTTTTCTGGGAACATCGTACTATTTCCAAGTTGAGAAAATCTCCATTGAAGCGAACAAAGTCGTTATTAAATCTTGCTATGTAATAAGTAAAGACAGATAAAGCGGTATTCAGCGCGCAATGCATGAGTTCAAACTTTACGCACTCAATGCAACATCGTATTACAAAAAAGGGCTTAAGAGTAAATTTTCCAGACGATTAAGTCGGCAGCATTGACCGAGAACCATACGATAAAATATACGAGGGAAGGAACAAGGGAGGCTTAGTAATAAAGTTACGTTTTGCATCCATCCTAAAATGTTTTTCTTTTCTATCATTATTGAGACAAGTATATTTTGGCTTTACTTTACAATGTGACCGAATTTCCTTTGTGAAAAACACTTGATTATTCCATTTACAATTATGATAAAGCTTCTAGTAACTGGAGTTTTAATAACAAACTACATAAAACTGAGAGTCTCCTGCCTTAATGTAGTATAATAAATGTTAACTATTTGCAAATTTTGTTTTCATTATAATATAATTTTCATTCCAAATCCATCCAGAATGGTCTTTTAAGTACAAAAGTGAGAAAAGTTTGTTAAAATAATTATAAGTTTGCGAATGATGTGCAAATTTAAAGTCGTGATGTAACTTCATTTCCATAACGTCTACTTACTTAAGTTATCACAAGTAGTCGTCCGTAATATAAAAGTTATGACGAAAAGATTGAAGACCTTTTAATAAAGATTATTTATTGATGAAGTACAGATTCTTATATAATTCTCCTTAATTTTTATTGACTTTTGGACGTGGATCTACAATATAACAGTAAGTTTTTTTTTTTACAACTCCCGCCTTAGGAATTAATATACATTACTGTGTCGCGGGGATCTTTACAAACATACATGAAACGGACACAAACTACACCCAGACTTAGAATAACAATTAATACGCTTCTATTAGAAAATGACTAATGATTTATCATTTTCTATTTGTTGAGGGTGAGTTTCTATTCAAGTATTTCAGGGTATTTATTCAAATAATCTGGTTATCATTGTATTATGCATAAATATATAATTAGAGTCATGAATCCTGACTGTAGTTCAAATACTTTATTAATATTTCGCATAATTTATTATATTTAATTTTAATTGTATTCAGGTATACGAGTACTATAGATGAGAATACTTGCTATATCAGTCGGTAAAACTACACTTTAGTTACAAATAGTAGTTTTTTTAGAATAAGTGAAACAGATGTTACCTAGCAGTAACTAAGGCAGTACTTTTACCTAGCAGTAACTAAGGCAGTACTTTTACCTAGCAGTAACTAAGGCAGTACTTTTTAAGGGTTCCGTACGCAAAGGGTAAAAGTAAGACTTCGCGGTCCGTCTGTATGTCTGCCTGTCCGTCTCTGGACTACACGGTTGACCTGGTGGTTTCAGTGGTCGCCACACCGCTTCCTACTGCGCCAAGTATTGTGTGTTCAAATCCTACAGGGGACAACACTTTGTGTGATCCATAAATTGTTGTTCTAAGTCTGGGTGTACTTTGTGTCCGTTTCATGTATGTTTGTAAAGATCCCCGCGACACAGGAATTTATATTCCTAATGCGGGAGTTGTCAAAAAAAAAAAAAAAAATCTGTGTGTCACCGGTCTGTATCTCATGACCCGTGATAGACAGTAGAAATTTTTAGAGATGATGTATTTCTGTTGGCGCTATAACAACAAATAATAAAAAAACAAATATTTAAAGAGTCTCCTATACAACAAACGTGATTTTTTTTCTCGTGTTTGCTCAATATTGACAACAACAGGAAGACGCTTGAAATATATAGATAATAGTACGGAATCCTTCCTGTGCGAGTCCGACATGCACTCTGCCGTCTGCACGTCTCTTTCATTTTAAAAACACAGTGATTTAGCTTTAATTATACTACACATACAGAGCTAATGATTGAAACTTATATTATTACACTGCCTACTATCTACTGCTCTCAACTGATCGGACTCAAAATCCAATCATTTAAGTGGTTTTAACATATTCTGTTGCTGTTCAACAGTAGTAGTAGCAGTAATTCTTCTATGGTAAATAATAGACAAATGCTTAATTTTGTACGTACTGAGAATATATATTTACAAATGGTGGTCGATAATGACCACTGGGCTAGAAATTTTGAATTTGAAACCCATCCATTACAAATATTGTGTGATGAGGACATAATGGCCTACGTGGAATTAAAATTGACCAAGCTAACGAAGTGAATTTGTATGTATTTTTCCGTAATGAATTCCATGAAATGTGAATTTATGATCGCACTTCAAAACAAGGGTGTGTTAAATTTATTGACTCGATTATTCATTACTCTTCAATGATCCCGATACGAATATTCATTTAATTTACTTATGCCATGCTGATTAAACTGTATCATTAGCACAAAATATGCGTAAACAAACGCGTGATCATATTATGGGATTGTTGAGTAGACTTTATGTTAATTTTTTTCTAAATAGTTCTTCTATTTTGCTTTGTAAATTTAATAGGACAGGAAATACAAAATTAAAATCATTAGAAATCTTTCTCAAAGCACTGTGTGGGTCTTCAGTCCGTTTTCTTAAAATTCAATCTTTTTGTCTAATATTTTTTATTTCCTTATTTCAATAACTAACTTATAGCCAAAGTACAAGTTTTAATTGGCAAAGTTTTTCAAATAGTTGTTACAAAATTACTAAGTATTGATTAAGTAAAGGACTGATTAATAGTAATATAAATAATATTAATAGATTAATAGTGGGTGTACTTTGTCTCCGTTTCATGTATATTTGTGAAGATCCCCTTGACACAAGAATGTATATTCCTAATGCGGGAGTTGTCTTTTAAAAAAAAAAACCTCTGAGAAAAAAAAATTGATTTAATTAAAAAATATATATTTTTTGCTTTGGGCATGTCTTTCTCCTAAAATGCTAAAAATGCTCGTCTTGTCTATTAAAAGGGGTTATTATGTAAAACCAACGAAGTAGCACTCATTATATTCGTTGATAAAAGACAAAATAAAAAATTTCATCAATCATTATCAACAACCCATATTGTCCCGCTGCTGGGCTCGGGTCTCCTCTCAGGAGAGGGATAGGGCCATACGGGGACGTATGGCCCTATCCCAAGAAAACGCTGGGCAAGTGCGGGTTGGGGATTGGCAAGACAACATTGTGGCTACGTAAGCTTACCGTTGAATGTTTTCAAGCCGCCTAAAGGCCTCCAACTAAGCTTCACGACTGTTATCCTATGATAACAACCGAGACCGACTGCTTACGTGACCTCCGAATCACGGAGACGCTCATGGTAACATGCCACAAGCGATCACCCATCCAGGTACTGACCGCACCGTCGTTGCTTACCGGTGATTGTTTCTAATCACCGAGTGGGCTGGGCTATGAGCGCCTCAATAATAATAAAATAAAAAAATATATAAATTTATACAGTGTGGGGAATTTTAATTATTTGGTTTTTTAAAAATTAAAAAACTGAAATTCCCCACACTGTTCTTTGTCATTAGACTTCCTAATTTAGCGTCAAATCAAAACATTACATAGACTCCACATTATCTGCAGACTGAGTGATGTTAGTGTCTGTAGTGTCAATGTAGCTATCCGTATACTCTTCTATTTATAGGGTTCTGTACGTCAAAAGGAAAAAACGAAACCTTTATAGGATCATTTCGTAGTCCATCTGTCTGTCATTCAAGACCATTTTTCTCAGGAACGTGAAGGTATCAAACTAAAATTCATTTTAAATAGTCAGGTCTACTGTCATTTGGAGCTGTGAAAAAATCTAACTGCTTAGCCAACGCAAGCAAAAGATACAGCCGTTTATACTACAAATTTTCGACACGCAAGGGAACAAAACCTTACATGGTACCCGTGAACATGGTCCATGGTGGTCCCGTGAACTTAGAATCTTTAAATTTGTTTAACTGATAAAGGAAAAATTGCAAAAGCAGAAATTTTTAGTTACATCATATAATATACCTACGGGATTTTTTTCTTTTTTTTATTTGGCGATTTTGAAAAAATCCTGTTACACGTATTTTTTGTTTCTAAGAAAAAGTCCGTGTATCAAAAATATAAACATCTAGCATAACAAATTTGTGATAGTATGATACAAACTTCCACTCCTCATTTTGAGGTTGAGTGGCAAAAGTAATAAATTCATGAATATCTTTTTGTCGTATGTATACTAAACTTAGTTTACATACCAAATTTCAGCTTTCTAGCACTTGAGGATTTTCACTTTCATTTTGATGATCTTCAGCGTGTCAGTCGAAATCGATATTTTTAGATATCAAGAAAATCCAAAGCTATGCAATTGAAGCTTTGTGTGTTCAATAAGTCTTGACTTAATATCCTGGGAATATGAATTGTCTGGTACATGGGAAACCAAAGTTAAGGGACAAAGTCGGGCCATTCCAAAACATTCGCAGTGACAATTTCGTTTAGAAAAAAACGGGTCAATAAATAGTTGCAAGAATTTATGGTCTATATTACAAAATTATATTATTACATCGAAAAAGATGATATTATTATAATGAATAAACACACACACTCGGTAGTAATGAATAACAAATATCGTAGAAAAAAAATGCGATGTTTTCCTAGTAACAGACTTTGTATCTATTGTATAGAGACATTTATACATACATTTCGTTCTCCGTTTTCCTACAAAACTTTAAGGCGTATGCACATTTAGTTACATATTTATGAGGTAGTATAAGTTTCAATTGCAGTTCTTTATAGTTTCTTTTAACAACTTTGAATTGGTAAGATCACAGTGATGCGACACTTGTAAAAAGAATTCAATATATATATATATATATATATATATATATATATATATATATATATATATATATATA
>PKRV01002543.1:461202-555755 GCA_003709505.1 Hyphantria cunea | reverse complement strand
ATATATATATATTTAACATAACTTTTGCTTTGGTAAACAAAATCTTATAGACGTAGCATCAAAAGTGCGATATATCACAGCTCCTGAACATCTCGTGTAATAAAGTGCATTGGTGCACTGAATGGCAGCACTGCTCTAGCGGCGGCGAGGTTTACCTCGGCTTTGTGTCGTCGATAACTTGTCAAACTATATGCAGAAGGTTTAACCGTAAGAGGCAGCTTACGATTAAAATAAGAAAAGATATAATGTACATCGTCCTTGTTTTACTTTCTTTTTTTTCCCAGTGTAACTACAAAAGTGTTTGAAAATCCTGTTTGTCTAGTGGTTAGGGACCCCGACAGTTAAATTGGAGGTCAAAGGTTCTATTGTAACCCAGCACAATTAATTGTACGATGATCACGATCACTTGTTCTGTGTCTAGGTAAAATTTATCTAATAATATTTGTGTATACCGGAATGCATTTGTTTCATTTCATATGTTACACAACCGTTTCATTATCCACTTATTTGATGAGAGTAGACAGTATGGCATTATTATTGACACCTGTGCTACACGATCAATTATATTGACTCATGAAAACGCGTTAAAAATATTTTACGAAGAAAAGCAAAGAGAACCGTCAATCAAACATTGTAATCTAAAAGGAATTAAATCAAAGGGGAATTAAAGTATTTGTAAATCTCTTACATTTATTCTACTCTTGAGCAGGCGCCTTCTGGAGCAGGAGTGTAAAAAGTAAATTCTGATTAGAGTTATAAACTAAATTACGAGTTTGTTTGATGTGGCATCTAGTCATACTGATTGATGCATTTTTATTTAGTTATTTCTATCGTGTCGATGACAACACTTAATAAAATAATACACGAAGCAAATACTTTGTATCCCTTTTTACCAAAATTGTGCGAAAAGCAGGACGATTGCAGAAAACTAAAAAAATTCATTGAATTATGGACAAATTTCCACCACCGGGCGATCACTACTATTTATTATATATTTACTGTTTTCCCAGGTGTATACAACACACAACTTTCAAGCCTGAAAAGTTCTGTTTTCTAGTGACGATGACTTAAATTTTTATATAATTTAGTTCATTCATTGTAAAGTTCAAAAACAAAATTGCCAGGTATTAATATACTTCATAAGTAACATTATTTAGTCGCAAGCATTCAAACCCATGTGATATACGCATTAGTTAATAGCTTAATAACAAATTCATATTGTTGTAAGCAATTTAAAATTGTTAAAGTCATATTGACCTAAGTCAACTGTTCCGAATTAATTATAATAATTTGAATTTGTTATAAACATTTAAAATCGTATATGTCATCAGCAACAAGTTTATTTTTCAGTTTCTTTTATACTTTCAAGAATACAGGGGTTGATGATGTGCAACTATAAAAGAACTAAAAAAGTATTTATTAGTAAATTGACAAAAATAATATGTAAGTAACACATATCGTTACATTATTTACAAATAGAAACACGTGTATTATGTTTTAAAATATGTGTAATATAAGGAAAATCAGACTGACGCTTGATGTTTTCTTTTAAAATAGGCAATCATGAAAGAAGCAGGAAAATTATATTACTTAAAAATCAGATTTAACGCTTAAATGTGCTATTTTGTTTTATAAAATACGTTAGATCCGCGTTATAATCTAACTTCTGAATCCATTTTCACACATTAGTCCCGGTACACTGAAAGTACATACTTAAAGGATTAAGAATCTTACAGAAAGGAGGGGATAAATTTTAAAAGTATTAAACAAAGCAGACAATTATCTTGAAAAAATGTATGGGTTTCAATAAGTTATGAAAAATTGTATTTTCGGGAAAATGCTTTTCAATGCGGATGCACTTTTTGAAATTTTTTGTTTCCATAAAGACATTCGTTAGAGTTTTCGTTTTTAGAATTCTATAGCGAAAATGGTGACATGAAATTGTCCGTCTGAACGTGCACTATATTTCAAAGACTTGATCAGTGCTTGAAACCTGCAATTTCGGATGAAAAATATAATTTCAGGGTAAAGTAAAGAGGTTATTTTTTGTATTCATAAGCCCCGCTTTTGTGAGAAGTAATTGAACAGTTTTTAAAAATAATAATAACAGCACTGATTTTTGTTACAATCAAGCATAAAACGTGCGTATTCGGAGGCTTGAATAAAATCACGATAGTATCATATTTAACTAATTTGAAAGGCAAATTATCGCTGCTAAATAATCTTTATAAGTTTACCAAATAGTAGACCAACTTAGTTCGACGTTATAGGCCGTCGAAATCGTTAATGTAAAATGTTCATCACATGAAATAACAAAACGCTCCAGTCTTGTTTCTATTTCAGTTACATATTAGTTCTTATTATTTAGATCGCTAACTACCGTACCCAACATTTGGCGTGGCTTGATACGCACTTATAAATCCTGATACACGTATTCTCTGATAGAAAGTCCGTGTATCAAAAATATAACATCAAGCATAAAAAAATTGTGATAGTCTTATACAAACTTCGACCCCCATTTTGAGGTTGGCTGTTTTTATTTTTTTGTAAATTCTTAAAGATTGTTTTGAGTGAGAACATGTCAGCTTTGTACTGAAAGAGGCTTGAAGTGTTTATATAATTAAATAAGAAATAAAATCAGTTCTTTAATTGACAAAATAGAAGAACATTCTGTGGAGAGTACAATAAAAATATATGATGTAACAAAAAGTTTTTATAAATTCTTATATAAAATTAAAGTACATAAACATTACACAATAATTTCTTTTAAAAATTCACATCTTCCCATTTGTATATGTTACTGGAAATCCTGAATAACTGATTACAAAAGTAAGGCCTTCAGCACTTGGATTAAATGCAAATAGTTTCATAGATAATGTCATTAAAACAACACTTAAAAGCAACTAAGTAAAGATATTGCACTTAACTGAAAAGTTTACAGTAAAGAAATGTCATGTTACTTTGTTTTGTGAATGTGACAAGGGTTAGTAATAAAATTCGCTTTTGTTTTAAATGTTTTTTTTTGTTTTACAGATGGTAGCACTACTGCTATGTTTATTTCGAGCACGTTATATTTATTTTAATCATATGTTCCTTCTAAAACTCATAACCATACTTAATTAATTTGTAACTCCTTTCCCTTATTAGGGTTCCGTAGTTCAAGTCGCAAAACCCTTATAAAATAGTTTTGTCACATCCGTACGTCCGTTCGTCCATTCTAGCTAACTTTCCAAACGGTTTGTGCTAGAAAGATGAATCTATGTGTATTCGTCGACAGCATGTTTTTTTTTTTGGGTTACCTTCTCTAAATATAAGGTGGGGATATTTTTCATCCCTGCGTATACCCCATAATGTGAGGTATCACTAATTATGTGTTTTAAAAACATTTAAAGCTTACTAAGACGATTTTTGACGAGTTTGAATATTCAACTTTAAAGCACACTTTTTATTAAAATAGGGCGTAAGAGAAAAAGTTTACAACGATACTCGATAGATGGCGTTATACAATAACGATTAAACCGTTTTATACAATTAATTTATTCTTAGTAATAAATATCAACCTATTCTTCGAAATCCACGTGACATTATGGGTGCCTAATGGGTGCCTGGAATTCTATATTTTTCTATATGCGTTGCATAACGCGCACTTGGCAAGGTATTTTTTACTGATTCTGCTTGTATTTGATTAAGCTTTGTCATTGATTGCGTACATAAATCACATAGCGTGATTTTCAAAGGTACGATAAGATATACCTGTTTGCTATCTCAGTAGATTAAAAAATACTCAGTTATTTACCTAAATATTCAGCTTTTGTTTAATATTTGATTGTTTCTGATGATTTTTTATTATATATTAGAGTCACGTTCGTTTACCCAATGATCCATATATGATCTATATCGCCGTAGGTATACCGCAATCATGATTGTGGTTTCAACATGATGAGTATTGATGAGGTAATCACTGCCAATTCGAATAATACTCATAGATATTAAGTTTATGGCCAGATTCGTTATTATTGTACCATTAATGATATTTATGATCAAAGTTTTACCATATTTAGTTCAGTTTGAAGACAAAACCGTATTAATACATTTTGCTCAACTTTGACGAGACCTGTTAGGTTTTATTCGTTTCGACTACCTTGAATGCTCTCGAGGGACACTACTAAAGGGATTGAATGCCTCTGAAGAATAATACGAAAACAAGGCTTGGTGAAAGCCCTGTATGGAGAGAAAGTGTAGTGGTATGCTGAATTCTTCGTCAAAAGACTATTACATATTTTTATATAAAGTATAGGTGTGGAAAACGAAAATAGCTAGTACGCGCTCATTTGATTTCTTGAACCAATTATTTTAAGAGTTTTTCCATGGAAAATTCCACTCAAACCCGGTTTGACATATTACTAGCATCATAACAGATAGCAGCGATTAAGCAATTCTAAGAAATGCTCATCATCAAGCGAAATAAATTTATTCATTAAAATGTTGATCTTTGAATCGCTAGCTGGTTCGTTCAGAGTAATGTAATTTTCCACCTTACATTGTTTTTAAATTGTGTTCTAGGTTTAAACTATTTTTTTTCCTTTCAAATAATTCTCATGACTGACTAGCTTCTGCTTTCTGCTGACTTTTGGCTGATTTTCAGCCATTGTGTCTTTCCATCGAGCCAATTTCCTTTTTCTGTAAAAAAATCTGCTCTAGTACATGCAATTTTTTTACCTAATACTCTCTTTACCACATTAAGCTCATCACTCCTGCTCACATGGCTTCATTTTTACTTTTATGATACTCTTTTTAAAAGAACCCAAAAATACCTACTGTCACACTTCTCAAAGAGCAACTAATTCTATTTGTTTTCTTTTTAACGTTTCCAACACATATCTCTGTCAGTTAAGGTGGGCACTTACTCTTAGTAAACAGATCATATTATTAAATAAAATATGAAATTAACCATATCAAAATTCATATACGAGCCATTCACACCTGTGACATGATTTTCCAAATCAGTACCATATCGCTGAATGAATTATCAAACAGTTTTTATTAATTACACGAGTTATAGTTTATATAGGTACTTAATGTACAAAGTCATCGGAATACGACACTGAAGGTGCCACAACATTCTACATAATTTTGTGACCGATCTTCATGCAATACAATATAGTTGCGAAGCAATTAATAATTATAAAAAAAACGAAAAAAGTTTTCTTGTTCGTTTAAATTTTATTTTCTGCTTGAATATTGATTGAGTAACTCAAAGGGTAAATCATAGTTCACACGTTAAGGTAACTACGACAAAAGCAAACATAACTATTGCAGTGCGGTCAAACATTTCAAAGAGGTCATTCAACTCATTCACTGCAAGTGTATATCTTTGTAAAACACAGTGCATTCACATTTGAGAACGAACAAGGCATGTCCGAGTGACGTCTAGACAACGAGCGATGTCAGGCTGGCGCTCTGCCGCGATGGGGATCTAGTGCACAATACGACAGTTGGCGCGCAATTCGTCACAAGCCCATTCTACCGTAACTAGCGCTCTACTGCCGCTATTTTTTGTTCACGGACAAAAAAATCAGAATGCAAAACAAGTGATACGATACTTTGGTACACAGTGAACGTTATCGATAGTGCCTAAAATATGTTCCGTCATTTTGTCTGCAACTGAAGCGATCTACGTTGTTAGACAAGATGCATTGTACATATAAATTTGGAGGAGTTATCCCGGAGCACAGATTGTTTGTTTTCCGAATAGAAAAGACAAACAACCATATGTGTTGCTCGATTTGTACATGTACGAATATTGGCCTTGTGCTTATGCTCTTAACGAAGTTGCTACTGCGGAAATAAAATATGATTTAAGAAGCACATACCAGTGTTGGAAGTGTGCCATGAGACGGACTTAAAGAATATTTACGGGCCGCAAAAATTTTGTCTTGCAATAAGACTGTATTCCCTAAGGGACGTAAGAGTTAGATTAAAGTTGTTAATATGGAAAAGTTCTTTGGCCATTAGATTTCCCAAGAGATTAAAATGAACACATTTCAGATCTCCAACTCAACCTAACTTTATGTGGTTATCGGCACAATAGTCAAATGTGAAAAGAACCTTTACCCAAATCTATTTAGAAATATATCAAGCAGCGGCTTCCAAATAACTAATGTTCGTACAGACCGCTATTAAATTTGGTCTTTTGAAATGGCATGCGTAAATTGTAAAAGTTCAGCTGATGAGCCCATTAAATACGTAGAGTTTGAGGCACAAGTATGTGACGTAGATTTTCATGATAGGGTCTACACAATATCAGCAGTTTCAATTTAGATAATAAATAGATTAGATGAATGAAACTATTTAAGTAATTATATACTATTATCCTGCTTTTGGATAAACATCCAAAAAAATCAAACGATTTGATCATGAAATTATTAATTACGTACTGTTCCTATATAATTATGTTAATAAAGATTTGTACGAGTATTCCTGAATAAACAAACAAACAAACAACAACCCATAATGTCCCACTGCTGGGCTCGGGTCTCCTCTCAGGAGGAGGTTAATTTTCTGAATAAAAAAATTTCTAAATAATAAGCAGAAAAGACAAAAACTATGTTAGAACAAAAGTTTGACAAGTGTTCAAAAGATAAGCTAATGAAGTTAAAATTTGTCTGAATAACTTAATACCAATCAGCAGATACAGTTAGCGGCTTAGGAACTCGCAGACAATCTCAGCAAATGGTACCATTAGTTGAATGCGTAGAGCTCAGCGCGGGTAACGAGCGGCTTAGCTCCACCCGAACCCGCGATCATTGAACAATTTGAATAATACATGAAACACTCACCTCGCATTGGGAAACTCAAGGGCCAACTACGCCTTTTTCCCGATGGAGGCAGGTGTGTCTTCTTTTATTATTATTAAAAGGCATACTGATTTAGACGCAGATTCACTTGTACAAAGGTTAAGCACAAAAGTTAAGCGCTATAGTTATGATAATAATTAAAATACCGTACAGTACATTAATGGTAAGATTTTTCCTCTAAATAGTAATATAACAATTTCAGTGATTGCAATGATCGCTTGTTATTAATGTACTTAAAATTAAAATGGGTCACCTGTTAAGAAAAATCACTCTTCTTATAGCCATCTTATAGTCTATACTATAAAAAACTACAATGAAAATATAATAAAAAAGCAAACTATTACTCCAACTCCTAACCACTCCATCCAACAGAAACAATAAAAATTACCACAAATAGAATGAATAGTTGATTAAGAATTAAGATTCGCTCCGTTTTTTTTAATATCTTTTTTGCTTTCCTTTCATTATCCGTTATAATAAACAGATAATTGAGGTCGAATATGCATCCGGAGAGTGCCGTACAAACTATATTACATAAATAGTTTATCGCTCAAGTTCTATCATAACATACTATGAATACTTTAATTCAATTAGTTAGAACAACGTATTCTCAATGTTATTATTGCACAATATCATTCATAAATAATATTAATTGAGTGCTAGAAATTTGCTAATAAAAACGGCTTAAGTAAAATATTTTAGACGAACCACCTTTTGCTCGCGGCTCCCTTTGGGGTATGTCCTTCTTCAAGACTCAACGTATTTCTATGGCAAATTTCACTGAAGTCGGTACAGTGGTTTAGCCGTGAAAGCATAACAAACAGACAGAGTTTCCATTGAATTTATAATATTAGAAAGAATGATATTAGTTAGAATGATGTTAGTATTTGTATGAATCAGGATGAAACGCTAATAGTGTCAGAAAAAGGTTTTTAAACAAGGCATACTTTTAAACCTGTAGCCGTAAATTGTGCAAGGCGGTATCCAATGATTAATACCAGTTCGATAAGCTCTGAACAAATGAATTGATAGAGACAGAGATAGTTATCTCAAGGAAAGTGTAATTAATCAAGAGCCAGAAGCAGTTTTAGTGCAACCGCAGACGATAAATCATCCATCCGAATTCAAACGATATCTTCTTGAAACTTGCACTACATAATAAATAATAAATATAATAAATATGTTCAGACATTTTAACACACAGCGCCATCTAGTCCCAAACTAAACAGAGCTTGTACAATGGGTACTAGATAACTGATATTAATACTTATATACTTTTTTTTTGTAAATACATACATATTATATACATAGAAAACACCCAAACTCCGAAACAAATATTTGCAGATCATACAAACATTTGGTCCGACTCAGGAATCGAACCCGAGACCTCTTACACAACAGTCGCATTCGCTGCCACTGCGCAACAGAGGCAGTCGAACATATTACTACTAATAAAACAAACCATATTTCAAATAAGTTTTGGCCATACTGCCACTTAGAATAAAAGCCTTAAAAACACTGTGAAGTCGCGTGCAAAATTAGACCATCCTGGACTGGTGTTTGTTGATTCAACATTGAGGTTCTAACATATTACTTTACTGTCACAGGTAACAGGTGAGGTCCCGACGACATATATTTTAATATAATAGGACTATACTTCTTTTTCAATATTGTATTATTATGTAACAAATTGAGATGATATTATCATTCAATCTTTTAATTTATTCTTAAACGTTTTGAAACGTTGTAGAAAAAAGCCTTGGTTACAAGTTAAACAATGAGAATACAATTTTTGTAAACTCAATAACTCGATAACAATCTCAGGTGAACACTGCTGTACGTATTTTTAGTGACATTCTCGTTTTTAAGAACAGGGTCATATCCAGCAGATGATTATTAAAGATTGATGACATTACCACCGCATTTTCCGCACCTTCAAAACCCACCCTGAGAAGTTCTGCATGAACACGAAACGTGGTAATAGATACATAAAATCACTATTAAATCAAAGCGGGAAGTATTATCCCTTTGAAGCCAAATGAAAACAAAATAAACAGATACATTAATAAGCCAGGATCCGTGGCCTATTTTTAACATTTATTACTATTAAGCAAATTTTTCGTGAATAGTTTCATTTTGATGAGACGTCCGACTTTCACTTTTACAAAATTCTAGATTGTGGTACCGAAGAGAAGTAGCAGGGACAAAATAATAAGGGATTCTATCTGTCGGTTTTTTTATGTATGGTCCTCCCAAAATGACTCAGTGGTGGACGGTGGTCACCAATTGCGAACACTTATTAGTGTAATAAGTGTTCGCAATGGCGAACACAGACAATGAAACAATGCGGTATAGTGACCCACACCAAGGTGGTCTAGTGATGCTTCAGCGTCATTGTTAAGAAAAGTATTGACAATTTAAAAAAAATGTCCTATAAAATGTACGGTGGTGACCAATGTAGTCCCCTCCTTCCAATATGTAGCAATTACGAAGTCATCAAAAATTATTACTAAAAAGCTGTTTTTTTTTATGTTGCTTAGTTAGTATTTATATAATTTAACGGACGCATCGTCTTACAAATTACGTGCTACATTATCTGATTGCTCAAAAGTTGACAATACCAATATAAAAAACGAAAATGATAATTCTTGTCGGACTAGCGATACATACCTGTTTCCGTGAAAGACGCTGATTCATTTGGACAGAGGTCACACTAACCTATTTTATTATTTAATATTTTTGTACTACAGTTATTAAGAAGATGGTCTTGTAGCAATAACAATTTCTGAGCGTGGGATTGATATAATGTGCCATTTGGGCTGTAAGAGCGTTTTCACATTACCTGATACGATATCGGCATCAAGCGCCGATACGATATCGGAGAAAGTAAAATGTATGAAATATGTATCTGTCTTTCATATTGTCCGGTCCGATATCAGACATCGGAGCCGACACATACATACATTTTACTTCCTCTGACATTGTATTGGTGAACGATACCGAAATCGGATCCTATAATGTGAAAACGCTCTCATGCCAGATGAATGAATTAATACCTGTTATTTCAACAATGCTTATAAAGTAGTCAGTTTTCATATTATCGATTGCGGGTATTCGACTTGTATTTTACAAAGACCTGAAGAAACGTAACAAACTTATCGGAAAAAGTAAATAAAAATAACAATACTGTAGTTTCAAACTGCAGTGAATTTTCTGATGCCAACGACTGTATTATAGTAGATAGTAAAATCAAGAGATTAAAAGTTACGTCTTTTCAATTTCCTCTGCAGTGTGGTGTTTGCATATTTTTTGTTAAATAATTTAAGTTGTGATTTTATATTCAAGCGAAGTTATGAAGAATAATATAGTTTGAATCACCATTTCAGTGGTTCGGTTGGACCAAATGTTTGTGTGATCTGAAAACATTTGTTTCGGAGTTTACGTTTTTACTATTTGTAATGTATTTATTTACAAAAAAGTGTATTAAAGTATTCTATGCGTCAATCTGGCTTCTATAGTTCAAGCTTTGCTTTGTTTTAAACAATATAGTGTTGGATGTTGTTGCATTATTGTGCGTGCAGCAACCTGTAATATATATATATATATATATATATGTATATTAGGGTTAAATAATCAAATCAGTCGATACAGGCCACATCCGACAATTTATTTCATAGATTAATAAAAAGTTTTATGTAAAATTATGCGACAAAATATCCACCACATCGGGTGGATGTTCGTCCCAGCGGTGACGAAACGCAACACTTTTCTGAAAGAACTTGCTACGTCGAGATATCTTAATAACAAGTTTTTTCCTATGCCCCAGAGATAACAAGACGGTAAAGTTTAGAAGCCCAAGGGTATGGACGGTTTCACTGTTACGTGTTAAAAAAGCAGCTTATACAATGTAAACAGTAAATAAGTAACTTTTAAATTTAATGTTTTAAAATTTGACACACTAGACAGTGTGACTTCAACAATTGGGAAAGTAGAGATTCAAATTAATGAAAATATTGATTCTCACATCTTCTACCCTTTTACAATATCATCATTTCAACCGAATGATGTCCACTCTTCTGGAGACCTATGCTGGCAGCATCTGAAGGTTTTACGCTTCACCAGATTGTCGTATCATCTTGTAGGGGCCTGTTTACGACCCAAAAATATAGTAACAATTATGTTTCTTTTTTTTATGGAATTTAGGGGGTAAACGAGCAGACGTATCGCCCGATGGTAAGCGATTACTGCCGCCCATGGGCACCCGCAATAACAGAGGCATCACAAGTGCGTTGCCGGTCTTTGGAGAATGGGGAGGGGAATGGGAGGGGTTAGAGTATGAGCCTCCAATATCCTCACTAACTCGGTGAAACAAAGCGCAGTCGCTGTTCGTACCGATTTTCTGTAAGGCTGTGGTATCACTCCGGTCGTACCGGCCAACTCATTCCGAGGGTCAAATATATTTTCAGAGTTTAGGTAAGTTTATATGCTAAGACTGATAAGTGATACTTATGTACTATCAAAAACACGATTTTAAGTGTTCTTGTGACTTCTTTAATTAATAATTACTTCATAAGTTCGAATTTTCGTAAAACTCGAAAGAGATTACATCAAAACTTTCTAAATTTTAATCTCAACTTTAGTGCTTTATCACGGAAATTAATGACTTTTAAATTGGATACGACGTTTTTATTTTAACTTTAAGTTGTCAATGCTAAATGCTCGTCTTCAGCTTAGTCTTACTTAAGTAAGACTAGCTAGCCCCGCGTGCTACCCGTGGTTATTGTCATACCTTTACATTAAGGCCGCAGGTCAAAACTAGTCTAAAAAAGTAGCCTAATTTACTCCTTACATCATTAGCTATCTGCTAGTGAAAGACCTGTCAAATTCGGTCCTGCCGTTTCTGAGAGTAGCCCGAACAAACAAAAATTGAAAAAGTTAATTTGAAATTCGATGGAGACACTTTTATTTGTTTCTATAGATATAACGAAGAACAACACTAACTCTCTGAGTATTTGATGCAGAAGTTTGGTGATAATCTCTTCCTAGACCAAGCAACAGCTGTTCCCTGGATCAGAATTGTAATATTTATTTATTTATTAACTTAATGCACATGAGGTACAAAGGCGGACTTAATGCCATTAGGCATTATCTACCAGTCAACCTACAGGTGTTGCAGAAATATGATGCGGTAGGTGCAAGGACAAAATTTTGAACTCGGACTAATAGCAATTATGCAGATACTAGATAAGCATATACAATTATACTACTACATATATAACAGATACACAATATACACAAACATACACATATAAATACATACGCACATATATACATACATACATACACATACATACATACACATAAACATATATATATATACATATATAGACGGGTATTAGCGTTGAGACTATACTGCCAATTCACTCAGAAGACGTTCGCGAACTCTTTTTTTAAATGTAAGACGATTAGTAGACATCCTGATTTCGACTCGGACCCGATTCGCTGGCGGCGGATCGGGTCCGAGTGGAGATCGTCCTGCCGGGCCTTCTTCGCCGTCTCCTTCTGCGAGATGACTTCCTCGCAGAAGGTCGCGAACGCGGTAAAACTGCTCTCGCCGCCGGCCATGGAGCGTACGACGGCCGGCAGCGAGAGATCTCCTCCGATGACTGCAGTGAGGGCCCGACGCTGCGGCGCCCAAGCGGGACACACCGCCAGCGTGTGCTGGGCCGAGTCCTCACTGCATTCGCAGTGGTGGCAGGCGGGACTCAATTTCCTCCTTGCGACCGAGTGCAGGTACTTCCCGAAGCAACCGTGCCCGGAAAGCAGCTGCGTCAGTCGGAAGGAAAGGGTCCCGTGCTGCCGCCCTGCCCACTCGAGGATGACGGGCTGGAGCGCCTCCACGATGGCGAAGCCAGCACGTGGAGCCTCCAGCCGCGACGACCCCCAAACCATAGTGGCTCGACGGGCGACTTTACGCCACTTGCGTACGTCTTCGGGCGGAGGGCGCATGCCACTCTCCGCCCGGAATTCAGCCACCCGTCGATAAACTTCGGCGAGCTCTTCTGCCTCCAAATCCCATGGGGGTGTTTCGGCCAAGGCACACGCCGCCTCGGTCGACACCGTGCGGAATCCGCGTATGGCTCTGACCGCCAATACCCTCTGAGGGCGCCAGAGGCGCGCCTTATTCTGGGCGGTCAGAGCCAACACCCATACCGGTGCGCCGTACAGCGCCATTGACCAGGATCAGGATCAGGCCCAGATACTTCATCTGGACCCGAACCCACGTCGAGGTACGAGGGCCGAGTTGACGACTATGGAGGCACCGGGGGGCGGCCCGTGACAGGGCCCGTGGAAGAGCAGGGCCTCCGTCTTGTCCAGGGCAAGATCACCTTGCCTGGTTGAAGGAACCTCCCTTTGTGTTGGAGGGACATGACACCCGTTCCTCCACATTTTCTTCCAAAAGCAGAAAATCAGTTCTGTAACTTCTTTTATTAATTTTTTATCATTGTTAAAATGAAAAAAAAACTATTCGATAACAGCCGTAACGTAAGATAGATTTTTTTTGTAATTTTGCACTAATAGGTATTAAACATGCAAATAATATCATGTCATATTATCTGTGGCAGGTGCTACACCGTGCAGATAAATAAACACAGTAACGATCAGGACTTTGTTTGCATCCTATCCTGTAATACGTGTTTGCAAATGAATTATTTATTTATTGTGTACACACAGATTCTTTAAATAAACCCTAATTGTTTATTGATTCCACTATTTTATTAAAATTGATTTGATCGGTATCTCTTTATGGCAATATTAGAAGTTATTTTGATGGAAACATAAGTGTTTTATTAAAAAAAATGGATTTTAATAAATTTCAATAAGAGATGAAAATCGAGAGTAGGAATATATTATATTAATTCCAAATGATTATTAAGTTTTACTTCATACACATATACTTACTAGTTTATATGAGGAGTAGAATAAAGTGGAGCTTAAAGTTAAAACAACAATAGACAAAATAAGTTTTATTTTAAATCTATATTAATATTATAAATATACTCTAATTATTTATTGCTTACATTACATCAACGAAGTTAGAACATTGAACACTCTCTGGATATTAAAACCTTATTTAAGAACATTGAACACTCTTTGGATATTAAAACCTTTTTTATTAAAATATTATTTTTTACACTAGCCTTTGCCCGCTGCTTCGCTCGCGCAGGAGTAGAAATTTTCATTCCCTATTTTACTCCCTTAAGGATCGCATTTCCAAAATTCCTTCCTTAGTGCTCACTTACGTTTTATAAAGAACCAATATGCAAAATTTCAGGATTCTAGGTTAACGGTTTGGGCTGTGCAATGATCTCTGTATATCTTAGTTAGTCAGTCACCTTCCTCTTTTATGTAACATAGATAGTAATAGGAAAAAAAACATCTTTTTTAATTATTACTGTCTAAATGTCGGAGGATTACTTGGACCCACTTTTGCTAATTGATCTACTTATTCCATTACTGTAAACTTCTACCATTACACAGGAAACTAAAAGTACATTATTTGGTTTATTAAAATTCAATTATAATATTTATGATAGAATTGATGCTGCCTGCCACTTTCTTCGAATTGTCGGTACATCGTACTATAGGGCACCCTACTACGTTTTCCGAATATAAAAATCATTTAATTGACACGAAAATTAATATGGCAAGTAAATACATATACCGTGTATATATACCATCCTACATAATTACGACTATGTTTATTTATTTATTATAATTACGAAGGCATAATTTACACTATTCTCACAGGCCTCCAGCGCAATACTATAGTGTAGCCACAAAAACTTGTTAAAAATGTACCGTACCTACACCGTTTTTTCTTATTATGTAGTTTCCAATCTAAAAAATAGAAAACACGTTTTTAGTACTTATCGCTTTTACCACTTACTTTTATAGTTATTGGAAAACGATGAGACAAGAGAGTGATGACTCCTTGCGACTTAAGATAATGTGCGTAATAGAACTAACGCATCACTTTCGAGAAAGCTTTTTACGATTGTCAAGAGCGGAAATACGAATATTTTCGTATGTTATATCCCGAAATGTAGCTGGTGAATCGTAAATTCATATCAGTGAGAAATAAATTTAGTAAAAGTTTTTCTGTTTTTCGTTTATTAGCTTTTCTTTATTTCTTTACTAGTTATTATTCTATTAGTAGATAGATAACACATATATTTATTACCTGCATAAATTTATCATTGGTAGAGTTAAATTAACTACAGTGACCATCAGTAATCAAAAAAACTAAAAAAACGTATTGTCAAGTTTACAAATAATTGCAAACAATTTATCTGTAAATCACACGAGATATCAACCACACTCAATGCTGAAGGAGTCGAAAAACTGATGTGTAAAAGTTCTATTCGGAGAGTACTTATATCAATTAATGAATAACACATTGCGGATTCAAACAAAATTCTACGTAATATTTCATCGAAGTTCAAGAAATTGTGCTAAACATGGTAGATTGTGGCGCAACAGTTATAAATGGTATCCATTTATTGTCTCCGCGGTTCCCTTTGACACTAATGAGCCTGAGAATCACATTTCCAACTGAATCACAGGAAATTCGATTAATGTACACAAGTGAGCACCCGTTTAAATATCGCCCGTCGCCATTTGTCCCAATAATATTTTATATATCCTTGATATAAACGTTATCGATCAATATGATCGATGGGTGTATAAGATATGATAAATATTAACGTATTACTTATGTCTCTCCTCTTTTCTTTGAAAGTAGTCTTTGGATGTGCTGCTCCCGAAAAAGGACCGCCATTCAGTATAAGAGAACTTAACTATCACCGTAAAATATCTCTAAATTCGTAAGGTTTCTCCTGTACACAAACATACCGTTAATACATCAAATATTAAAATAATGCACCAATGCACAATACCAAATATGTTGACTCTATTGTTATTAAAAGTATCTTGTCTCTATTCTTGTTTGATTATTAAAATCTTTACACCAATAGTTAATGTTTATTGCAATATGCTTGTAACTCATAATCCCACAACAGATGAAGAATCTGGTACTCCCTCAAAATGAGATGAAAATGAAAAAACCATCAGCTGAAAGAATTCGTATCCCATTAAAGTTACAAATAAATAACTTATCTTATTCTTATTTATTATTATTTATTTTTATTATTTATTGAATTTTATAAAATAAACACTTAAATCACAACTACACTATTTTATTTGTATAAATCATAGTAAATGAGCCAATTGAAAGAAATTGACGCATTCAGTACAAAATAAAATTTCAGGATAATGAAGTGAATACTAGAGCGAAGACAAAGGAAACCGCAAATCGATACCAATTTAGCAGCTGCACTTGTAACAAGCAGATAAAAATTGCAGGCAATTCAGCAGAACGGCAGAAAAACTGGCATTCGGCATTTTAATACGAAATCCACTGTTTTTGTATGCAGCTTAATGTTTTATTATTTACACGTTGAAACGCGTTCCTTTGTTTATGTTTGAAGAGAGCAGAATTGAAGTGGTTTCTTTATTTATTAATTTTGCGCTCGGATTTCAGCCGTATTTTCTTTGCAGGCTTATTAATCTGAAAGTGAATAGTAAGGCCATTTTATTCGGTTGAAGCAGGCGTATTATGCTCATTTAGATTTATTGAAATAATTAACTAGATTACGTCAAAGAATATAGTGATGAATAAAACTAAGATTGAAGGGTCTCGTGAAAAACTGAAAAACTTGGTTAAAACAACGCTTACTTAATTAATTAACAGCAAAACAAAAAACTTATGAGTCTTGTAACACAGTTCTTATAGCATGGCCGTTTAGTATAATAGTAGTGTTTAATGTCACATTTACATATTTTCTATTATATATTATTTCTTTCTTATGTTTTTGTCATTTATTTAAAACTGCAAGTATAATAACTTTGATTTAATTTTTTTGTAAAAAGAAATATTTCAGATATTTTTTTAATATACTTTACAAATGTATTCTTGATTTACCTAAACAAAAAAATGCGGGAACCCTTAGCGATGTAACTATAAACGATTAAAACGATATAAAATTTTAATAAATGAGCTGTATGAGAGGCGGCAGTAAGAGTTGTGACAAAACTTTTAAGAACGTAATTAAAAATAAACGCTCGACATAATTTGAGCGCATTCGTGACTCTACCGGTCCTGGCTTCACTTATTTGATGTTCAAACGATGATACTTGTAATTAATATTTGTTATACATATATTTTATACTGACAACATGTAAGACTATAAATGTACTTTTTTATTGGTTTTGACAAGATTAAGTGTAAAAAACATTTGGATTAAAAGCTATTTACTCGTATTGCTTACGTGTTGACTTATAGTGACAAGACAAAAATTAAATATTAAAATGTTTCTAGAGAATAATTTATGAAAACTACTGATTTTGTAATAACTAAAATAGTATTAAAAAAAAACATACAACATAGAGCCAAAACTATTTCATCGCAATTACTACCTTTTCATCGCAGTTGCGTAAAAAATGGTCAAATAGAATTTTTTTATAAGGATGAGGATACATGCAACTATCACTGTATTTTTTAAAAGGCAACCTCCGCACTAGCATTCATAGGAATTCTAAAAACGTACACAAAAACGCCGAAGCTCAGAACAACAATCTGCCATCACCATGTGAGTTTGGAACTCACAGCACTTGTCGAAGTGGAAACTTGTACACTTGTGGAAAGCGGCGTAGTAAACCACTGGGCCATACGTGCAGTCAAATTATATTATAATAAGAAATGGAATGGAATAGCATATTATTTGCATAATATATCAATAAGCGAGTTTTATCATAAAAAAAAATAATCAAAAACTTTGCCACGCGAAAATGAAAATGTTTCTCCGCGAATTAGTGACTATTCAATGGTCAGAGGAAAAATGAAGTTTCAATGTTGAAAACCCACTCAAATGAACGTTGAAACTGCGTCAAAAGGAGTGCAGATTGTAACTTATTTATAAAGAATTTCTTTTACACAAAGATGCTAACTAGGTTTTGTTATCGGGCATGAATATCAATTTAAAAAAGGTATATATTTAAATTTTAGCATGAGTTTGGTCCATTCGATGGTAGACTATGTTTAAGCAACACCTACCTTAGAATAGTATTTAATTTATCGACTTTTATTCCTTATAATAAATTTCTTTTTGTTTCTTATGACATAATTAATAATAATAATAACAAAGGGTCAAGGGTTTAGGGTTAATGGTCCGATGTAGACTTCAAAGCATGGACCTCCTGGCTACGGTATGCTGATGTCTTCGGAGAAACCGGAAGTTTTGTTTGTGCGATTATTAACGAATTTATCAAGACGAATAACTATCGGAAGTATATTCTAAGGGACGATACTGTTGATATCTGTCGGGCATGTCACCGTCCCAGAGAATTTATCAGGCATATTATTTCTGGTTGTTCTCGTCATGCTAACGGTGAATATTTGCACAGACACAACTAAGTAACCAGGATAGTACATCAACAGCTTGCCCTTAAATACAAACATTGTGGTTTCAGAGGTACCACACTACAGGTATATGCCCGAACCAGTGCTCGAAAATGGTTGTGCTACATTGTATTGGGATTTATTATCACAGACAGGAATATTTTTGCCAATAAGCCTGATGTTGAGGTGATAGATCGATTAGAGCGCAGCGCAATGATTGTCGACATCGCCGTTCCTCATGACTGGACTGGACCTTCACCGTTTTCTTGGTCCCTGTGCAATCAGTCAACAATTTTTTTTATATTTTTAAATTTATTTGTTTTATATGTATGTTTAAAAATGTAAATATATATTACATGTATATGTGAATTTAATAAAAGAAATAATAATAATCTTTATTTCGTAAAGTTTTACAACTACAGGTTGCTTTATAATTAGATACAGTTAAATGTATTGCACCTTAGATACTGTACTGATACTGATGTGTTTTGGGTGGTAGTTTTCAGTCATGTACAAGAATCTGAATGACAATTACACTCTTTCCGTAGCTGCACGACTATATGCCAAATAAGGTCATAAGTGGACCGTATATTGTATAGTAAATTATGTGGTTGTATGTGTGTTTGGTGTGTGTTAAGTACTTGTAGATATTTTTATACGTGATGTTTATATGATATGTCAGTAGTTTCTCAGTTTCTATTCAGCCAGTCAGTCAGCCAGTTGTGATAGTAGTTTTATGTTTATGGCTGTTTAGCCGTATGTTAAGTTTCTTGTGTATTTCGTTGCATAATTTAATTCTAGTTGCATGAAATTCTTTTCTGCAGGAGGACGTCTTTTAGGGAAAGCGTGGACATACAGACATCCTGCTACGTATGCTTGGATCGGGGCGCGGATGTTAATATCGCCAACTAAAATTACATACAGAAAAGAGTGTCGCAAACATCTTACAGGCTACTAAGAATGTTATTGAAATTCTTTCTGGTTTTAGAGAAGGTGAATGATATATAGCTACAATCGTTACATTATTGTAACCAGGTAATTGACAGATCAAACAGCTTGCATCCTTAAAAGTTGGTTCTCTTATTTTACATGTTAGGTTTATTTAAGCATATATGACGACTCCGTCACTCCTATTAAACTCGGTGCTCATGTGGTAAGCGGTGTATCCCTCCAAAGTCGGCAACTTACCTACTTCACGAAGCCAGCATTCAGTGAAGACTAGATCTAATTTCCTCATACTGCTTGTTAATAAAGGACATTGATGTTAAAATACTATTTCTTCGTTCGATTTCTTGATTGAACAGGTTTGTGATTTCAACTCCGAAATTTCAGTAGAGTATTTAGCAACTAGCGAGCTTTGTTTGGCACACATATCGTTTAGTTTAGAATCAAGTTCCGACTTCCAACCGTATAAATGACCCATTATTTCTTGTTTGAGATCGTGGTCTTCTCCAGGCGATTGAGCATGGCGTGGGCGCTTGTTACGATTCTTGTTCACAAAAAAAGTGTCGTCAAGTTGAATCGAATTCATATCTGATTCGAATTGGGTATGTCCCATAGTAGATATTATAGGTGTATCCGGCGGTGTTCGTTTAAGCGATATGTTAGTCTCAGATTGTGCCCCTTGATTAGTACGAGAGTACAATATAATTATTGTTATTATTTTTCACTTATTAATAGCTTTCTTTTATTTTATTTATTATTATTTTAATTATTTATTTATCTGTTTCAGTTCAAGCTATAATCACACTGAGACTCTTTAATTATGTTCCGTTACTTAAAGCGATTTCTCATAACGTAGTGAGTATCCTGCAATAAGGCGCTATTGTCTTTGACCAGTTTGTAAATGATATTATTGTCAGATTTATAATAGGACTATCTTAAAAGCTCTGAAAATCAACAAAAACTTCAATTTGAATAGGTACTTGTAACTGACACTGACTGCTGATATCCTTTGTTTTAGCCTACATACCGTTTAATATCAGCGCATTTAATGTTCACTCACGTTTGTACACAAGAGTAGCCTGAACGTTAATGTTCATTTGAACTTTGGACCTGTATTTAGATGTATGTGTGGGCCTGTATTTAGATGTATCTATGACACTTTCAATAAGTTTATATATTACTCGCATTAATGAAACACTGGAACTGAGAAAACACTTGAACGAAAGTTGCAGTACTCAACACTTCGAATTACCAGTATTTTGTTCCAAATTAGCGACATTTTCTATTTTTATGTAAATAAAAACACAGGTCACTTATAAACATTGCTGGTGTTGCCACACAATAAAAATGCAAAATATAATTAAAATATTAATATCATAAGTATTTATAACTACACATTATCGTGCTGTCCACGATAATGTGTAGCAAATATTTTCACGTCGACGTCATTATCATTCGCCTATTGCAAGTTCGCTGCTGGACATAGGCCTTTCTTTCTCTGTATGTAACATTTTTAGCCTATAACAACATTTTCTAAATGCTGATTTATTAAATGTTATTTAATTCTGAAAACGTTACCTGTAACGTAAAATGATTTAATAAAGATGCCTAGGAGTTGAGAAAATTCTCCCATTTAGATTCGATTTCATATAAAATCAAAACAGCATAAAATTTACCATTTCATCATGTTTAAATTTCAAAAATACCTAGTCGTATGTCCTATGAAAACATGACGTAAAGTCTAAGAAAAACCAACAATGAGAAGATATTAAAGGCCTTGGTTGGCCTAGTTTCATTATAAAAACCAAGTCACCGAAGTCAATGGTGGGAGGGCTGTGTCTAACAAAATAAATGTGTCGAAAAGCGAATTTCTAGCTTTAGTTTCATTTATCAACAGTCAGGGAGGTTGGTCTAAATTATATCGTTAGGCCTACGACTAGCTCATAAATTATCCACGCGCAATTACTTATATAGCCATAAATATTCATTTTTCATTTTGTGATATTTTTACAATTATTAAATCTTAGTGCTATACTTAGATTTGGTTCTGGATTTAATTTACTTCTGTCTTTAAAATTGAAACCTGCAAGTTTCTTAGAGTCTGTTTATATACATACGGCTTTTACATTATTGTATATTTTGATTTAGAGTGTGTTGAGTTAATAATTAATAATAACTCCTGATAATAAATATTTTTATTTTATTATCACTTAGGTTTTGCGTCAAATTTTGTATGAAAGTATGCACGTATAAAATATTTCAAATATAAGCACGAAACGTGGTAATGGAATTCCAGAAATGGAATTTATCGTATAATAACTATGTAATACTCTTATATTCATTGAGGTTATAAGGAAGAAAAGCATCATCTTGTTACTATCGTGTGCATGTCTACTATCCCCCTACGTTCCGGGCAATTTGATACGAAGCCAGTCCATTAACCACGTGCCAGTAAGCTAGCGGTTGACCGCGATGTAAATGTTGACGATTTGTTCACCACCCGCCCGCCAACCCACATTCGACTAAACTAATGAGCCCCTTACTGAGGCACCTCTATCATTTCTCCCTTTTGATACCGAACTTTTTGCTAGCATTTGCATTGAAATTAATATGACATACATTTATACCCATCATAGTGCTATGACTATACCTATTTTAGTAAGAAGAAATTGTAATAGTTTCAGAATTTAATACCTCAATAATTATGAATTGTTTTAATGAGCTAAAGTGTGAAAATATTTAAGAAAACCCGATTTATAATTTTTTTTTTATAGTGAAATAAATCTATCATCAACATCGTTTTATTGATGTAATTATTTTTCAGTCAAGCGAATGAGTATAAACGTACAAAAGTAATAAAATTGACTAAACTTGTCTATCAATAAAGATTAATTATTATATTGCAAACTTCTACTAAAATCACGTAATCCCCATTAAAATATTATTATTCTGCTATAAATTTGAAGTTATCGCTAAGTCTGCAAACGTAATGTGCGATGGTATATTTACACACAGATCACACGTTTATTTAGGTAAACTATGTTATCGATTTGTGTGAATATCTACTACTTCTTTTGAATAGACTGTATACAGTAATAATTATAACAAAGCTATTTTCAAAAACTTGCAAATAAGCTGCTACAATGAACAGCAAAAAAAAACAAGTTTGAGAATTTTCTTTGATAGCACATATTTAAAAATTTTTTTAACGCTTTGTATATAAAGTGATTAAATAAGAGTTTGTAAGTACTTATGTATATCCAGAATCCCTAATAGATACACTGTGTTTTACGTAAATTTTGGTTAATAATGAGCTTACAATAATTTTAAAAAAATCTCTCGTTTCATATCCAATGCGACTATGACTGTTATGTAAACTGTAAACAACTCAATACATGAAGATGAAAAAATCTCAATACATGTGTCATATCGACTGCTACTAGTACAAGCAATATTCATATGATAACTAAATAAGTATTATTATTAGGTTGTGGCGTTCGAAAATTTATAATAGTTAGTTACATATTAATAAAATGTAAAAAGTAAAATGAGAGAACTCTAAGTACTCATTTTTCTTTCTCGTGATCTGTTTTAATCATTTTTCCATGTCCTTTGTTTACAAGACGATATACCACATGCCTCATTTTGTATCACGAGTTTTGTGAACTATTTGTATTTTCGTTATTTATACCGACATTGCTTTTTATTGAACAGATAGATAACTTTTCTTCACTGTTGTTGTTAGGAAAAGTTTTAACAAGAATACGTATTAATGGAGCAGCAGGAGTTTTGTGTAAATAATAACAACTGTGTTACTATTAATTTCCTCAATAGTTTTATAGAAATAAAATATATATAAATAACAGGTAGCAGCTAGCTTACATCAGCCTTTTAACGTTATAATATTCTTATTTTTCATTTAATTCATGAAATTAATAGTTAATTTATCTATATTAACTTTATAAAAACACTATTCTTGTAAATTCAGTTGACCATAAAGTGAAAGCGAGAAATCCCAACAATGAAAAGTTTTTCATAAATAAATATATTATGTATGCATATTGGATGCTTTAAGGTGTTATATGAAATAGCCTGAGCGTCACTTGCTGGCACGCTCCGGCGCTTAAAATGTAACTTCATCAGTTGCATTTTCTTATGCAAATTATTTGCTTATTTTTTACACAAACCTCATGAAAACATAATCTTTGTGTAAAATCTCGTCGACAGATGCACTGGATGCATGTTTATAAGATACATTCAGTCTTTATGGCCAAAATATCGCTAAAATCGTAAATTAGCTAATAAATAAGCTAGATTCTTGAGTTTTAGATGTAACAAATAAATTTGAGATTAATTAGATGAAGAAAAGTCACATGTAAGCATGGGGCATTGGGAATATAAATTTCATGTAAATTTTCGGACATCTAACACACACCGCCATCTAGTTTTAAGCTAAGCAGAGCTTGTTTTATCGGTTCTAGATAACTGATATCAATAAATCTACACTTTTTTTTAATATTTACATATTAGATATAGAAAACACCTAAACTCCGAAACAAATATTTGCAGATCATACAAACATTTGATCCGACCCGAGAATCGTACCCGAGACCTCAAGCACAGTAATGGTAGCGTATGCGACTACTGTGTTTGAGGTAGGCCACCGAGGCAGTCATTATACTACCCTTCACTAAGTTTTTTTAAACTTTATATTTTTATGGTATCATTTAAGGAATATATTCTGAAAAATGCTCGATTTTCAAGTTTTTCGAGTTCGATCGATTACAGTGTATACTTAAAGTAGTAGTAAGTAAAAAAAGACAAATAAAAACTTAAAAATATTAGTTGAGAATCAACAAAAAATAGGTTAAAAGAGATTTTCAACTAGTGGAGAGACTTTTGATGTGAAACAGCACTTGAGTATTCTAAAAGTTATCCTCAATAGATCCCCTTATACCAACATCTCGATAAAGAGCAGTTTACTATTAAAGGAAAGAGGTAGAATGCCTCACAGTAGATTATTTTACGCAAAAACTGATAACCTGTCCAGAACTTTAATAAGTTTTGTATCGATGAATATAAAACTTTCATTTCTGTCGTAGCAGATTTCCTATAGAATTATTAAAATATTACTCAAAATTAAAACGCTTCTTCTGCTGTCTGCTGCTTAGCTTGAGACTAGATGGCGGTGTGTGTTAGATGTCCGAATATTTTTTTTATTTTTATCTCCATTCATCAGAAATATATATCCCTTGCCTTGCAGACAGTAATTATCACTAAAGTAGACAAAAATGCCGGCAACGAAACGATAACGAAACGAAATTATATTCCATATTCGAGAATGTGAGGTTTACATTTTACTTAATACGCATTTCTGGAATTTAGTACAGCAAACAGAAACAAGACAGAGCAGCTTATCTGTGTGCATGTCAGTACATACGACGCGGAAATATGAAAAGAATGAGTTAGTGTAGTACAAATAGTATGTTTTATTAGAGTTATACTACTACTAGATAACCGTGCATAAATATGCGGGCGAAAATAAACTTACTAGTTCTTAATAACGAGTGCTGCTATTTTCATGTTGAAGCCAGAAACTTTTCAAAGCACCCAGTATTAGCAGCTCTACCGTTTGCCTCATCATTATACAATTTCCAATATATTTTGTAGGAATATATATCCAAAGCATTTTCTTGGTGAATGGAATTTCATCAAGTAAAAAAGAATTTTTCCGAGGCATGAAAAAACCGCGGACATAAGGTGCTTATGTACACAAAAATATGTCTGAACTTTATAATTGGCATAATAAGGGTTTGACGTGTGTGAGCATATGTATATTGATGTATTGAAAACATCACTTGCCCTGCAAAGTTAAATCAATAATTTACATATTAACGACCCTTACACTTGATATATATATTACACATGACATACTTCAACTGCTTAAAAATATGCGGAACGCCTTTAATTAAAAGGAATGGAATCGAGGCCATGTCAAACAAACTCAGTTACTATATATAATTCAAATGGCAAACAGTAAATATTTTTAGAAGCATTAGTTCCAACCAAACTAAGTGTAGAATCGAGTAATTTTGTTTGAAGAATCTGTTTAATTACGACGTTTTCGCTCTTCCTCCTAATAGCGTGGGAGGAGTTAAAATTTTAATGGATTTTCAATGGCGGCAAGTGAAATAAAACTACCAGGACGGTGATTACACCGCTTTCAAGTATTAAGTTAATTAATTCAAAATAAATTAAAATTGTTTACTTTAAATCGTTCTTGAGCAGGCAAGTAATTTGAGCTCAGTTATGAAAACTGTTAATTAGAATCTCAACTTAAATGGTAGCTGAAAAAATTATATTTATATACAGGTAGCTACACTAAATGTGTATACGTGTATTCATTTCTAGCAGTAAGTCGAAATTCATAGAATTCCCTTCGTTACAAGGTTAATCATAAAAGGATTATTATTAAAATATGTATGAAAGCAATCCACTCACATTGGTTGTGATTACGAAATTTAAATCACATAGCACGAATATAAATATTCATGTGTCGGAACTGAATGCTTTAATGGGATATCGGTAAAAATAATTTTAAATAAAATTTTGAATATGTTAAAAATGTATTCACAAGAGTAGAATTTAAAAAATGTTCTATTTATAGTGGTAAAAAATCGAAAACACTAAATGTAAATTTTAAAAAAAATATATGTGAGGACATGCTAGGGTTTCATTTTAGTAACGATCGGAGCATGTGACTCTTAAAGTTATCAACTATATATCAAGTAAGCTACCTGCTGCTGATGCATATGCATCAGCAGCTAGTAGCTTACCGTCAGTTGATCCGCCTGCTGAAAATACTGCAGACAAAAAAATTGAGAGTAAATAAGAACGATTTTTTTATTTAAATGTTATTTCCAGGAAATTTTGGTCAGCTCTTGTATTATCTGGTACCTACTCATGCAATATTGTAGTTAAAAACATCTAATTACTGTCTCTACGGGGCATAGTCATTGGCAAAAAAAAAGATTTCTTTTTGCTTGCCGCTTGCCTTGGAGATGTCTAAGCGATTAATTTGAAAAGTCATAACTATTAAAGAAGTGCATGGTTTGAAAATCTTTTAATATATGGCGTAAAGTTTCAGCGCAGTGCAAGCTCTGAGGTTTAGATTTAAATGCAACAGAGCGGAAGGAATGCAGACGAACGATATTCCTTGCCAGCAGTGAGTCGGGATTAAAGAAGCTTTAAGTGATATATATTCCTGTACGAACTACGGAATTACCTATTAAATTTAAGACTTTAAGAATTCAGTAATTAATACCACTGCAATGCTTTTCGTTGTTTGCTCGCGTGCATGGTTTATAGCGGGTCGTCTTATCATTTAATCGAGTAATAAGTAACATTTTTTTAATGCGGAACAAATAGGATCTCATGCATTCATTATATCTGTTAGTCCGGAATGATAATCAATCGCTCTTGTAGCGTGTCTATTAAAGACACTGTTCTTATAAACTAAAACTTCTATACCGTTGAACTCCATAATGTGTCAACATTGTATTTCATAATCAGAATGACTTCCTTCGTGTCATTAACAATATGAATGTAATTTTTACGAATATTTGAAACCTAGGCTACCTCTTTTTTTTAACGGGGTGAAATCCTCATGGATGTCCTCCGCCCTGGGGAGAGGGCGAAGGGGCTGTCAGACTTTTACTGACTAAAACCCCCTGGTGTTCCGTGGCCACATATCGTTAGCGAGAGGAGTGAGGTGTTTGATTCTCTTTGAGAGGGGCACACGGGAACACTACGCGCTGCCATCTCCGGTCCAGTTGCTTAGGGAGCGTCAAACATCCCCATGTTCGCCGCCCCTGGACCCAGTTAGTGGGGCTGTGGAGGACGCCGGGTGCGCCTTCTGCGGACCGAGAGAGAGGTCAGGATCTCCCTCTCCCTTTCCGCAGACTCCTTCTGCAAGATGACGGTTTCGCAGCAGGACACCACCGCGTCTCAGGACTCCTCGCTGTCGAGGTCATAGAACTAACTACGGCCGGCAGCGAGAGGTCACTGCCTACTCTGTAGTAGGCAGTGACCTCTCGCTGCCGGCCTGCCGGCCGTCTCTGTGAGACGAGGGCATGACGAGGGCTCTCCCAAGCGGCACACCCTGCCAGCGTATGCCGCGCCGTATCCTCCCGAACCTAGGCTACCTGGTTTAGATGATATCTGATGTGTACAAATGTAATCTGTCTATACTAATATTATAAAAAGCTAAAGTTTCCAACTTTGTTTGTGTGGTTGTAGGGATAATCTTCAAAAATACTGATCCGATCCTAAAAATTCTTATACTAACAGAAAGCGGCTCTATTCAGGAGCGACATAGGTCATATTTAAATATAATTTCAAAATATTAGTATTTGTAAACCAAACCGAAGAAAAGCGGGTTTACACCCAACGAAGTGGCCACGGATCGTCTAGTTTATATGTATAAAAATTTATGTATGTATGTACTTCATAAATAAATAAATAAACAAATAAATAGAATCGTAAACTATGTATTTGATTATGTCATGATTTTCTGAGTTGTTACGACCAGCTTTGCCCCGTGATAGATAACACATCTGTGGTTGTTGTTGTACCTTGGGACCTCGGGTAACACCATGGGGCAGCCAGTTATATATAATTTTCATGTCACGTTGTTCCTCACGAAGAACTCCAAAAGTATCTAACTGATTTCAATCGTTTTATAAAAAAAAATTTGCTGGTATGCCTAAGATAGGGTAGTTAACATCACGCTTAGGTCAACAACTTGATGAGAGACGCAGACAATGTTACGTGGGCAGCTAATAATATACAAATCTACCTCTAATTGCTAATTCAAAACATTTTCCACTTCTGAATTTTTTATTGTCGGATCAATTAATTCAAGTACTTCTTTCTTTAGTGGTCTGTATATTTTTTACAAATAATATTGTAACTTAACATCTCAAAGTATATTCACACTTAAATTATGACAATATCTTAAAGGTATTTGTAACAAATATATCCTACCTACACTGAGTTGGAATTGTGTATTGATAAAAATTCATATTAACAAGATCTTTTGCAAGAAATAAGACTGTATTGGATTATACAATGTCTTGTGTAAATGACATTTTTGTTCGCACCTAAAGTAAAAAAGTTACTAAGGTAAAAAGCTCTTTATAAAGTATTTCTAGAGAAAACAAAAGTATACGAAAATTACGTCAAAAAGATTAAATGCCCAATATACCTTTTTCAGTTGAGGAACACGCAAAGAACAGTAAGTAAAACATAAAACGCTTTATCTTGCATTAAATTATTCAACTTTGCTGCTTAATCATTGCTATAAATTTGAATAGAATGTAAGTAAAATGTATAGATGACCATAATATCTTACTGGTATATATTTCAACTTTTTCCTTTATGTAACCTTCTAAATATGTGTTTCAATCTTTTTATTTTATTTGTTGCTTGTAAATCGTTTGCTTGGTTATTAATAGTTATAATATTTTTGTGTACTGTGTTCTCCTGTAAGGGAAGGAGTACACAGGTATAATAACCCTTCAATAATTTCTTGTATATTATATAATTTAATTAAATAAATAAATAAAAATGAATAAATATATAACAATTATAAAAATGCAGTTATTCTTAATTTCAATTTATGTGATCAACAAAATTTATAAAAAATAGCCATTAGCAGACACTTCAAAGTGATAACAAGATGGCAGAGTGCGCGAACGAAATAAAATATTAAAACCTATTTGGAATATCAGCAACCTCGCAGAGCAGAAAGGCTCTCGAAAGTGTTTCTCTCTATTGAACAGATTACCAGCTCAACATACATGAGCATTTCTTTTGATATCATTTATGTTTAGAAAGAGAGAGTATCTATATACAAGGAAGGAAAATTAATAATTAATTTCTGTGAAACAATTTACTCTCTCGACGTCTTTACGTAAACGGTGAAAACTTTATGGCGTAAAACTCTGTTAAATAAATATATGAAAGAACGCCTCGGTGAATTCGAAACAATGAATCATTGAATGGTTGATACTGTAAGTAATTTGTGTTGATACTCTTTTTCTACGAAAGAAGGCTTTTAAACCTCTATAGTTCTGGTATATCTTTCATGTATACAACTATTTCTCAGGGTACAGAATACGAAAATGTAGAAGTGTTACTGTGCCTTTAACAGTGTGTGTGTGTTTGTTTATTTTTGAAGAGAACTGTACTCATTATCTAAAATAACTAGTTTTTGAACTATTATATTGTGTGATAAAGGTTTTTTTTATGGACACACGCGCAGACGTATCGCCTGATGGTAAGTAGTTACCGCCGCCAGCCGGGAACCTTGGGGAATGGGGAGGAGGATGAGGGGAAGAGTTGGATTATGGGCTTTCAGTATCCTCACTCACTCGGTGAAATAGCGCAGGCGCTGTTTCATACCGGTTTTCTGTGAGGCCGTGGTATCACTCCGGTCAAACCGGCCCATGCATGCCGAAGCGTGGCTGCTAAAAATGCGTTTCATAAAATAGTACTCTCTAGCTCTCAGTCTATTCAGGAATTTGTGGTTACAAAAAGGCGTCTTGACCGAATCTGAATATCTGAAGACATTTTACGGCAAAAAATGAAATAAAACCATTTCATCGTATTATCATAATCTTTTTATTAACAATAAAATGAATCATGTGCGATACATAATTAAATTTCCAATTTAAGATGCCCAAGCCTTGTTATTGCAGAAACTATTGAACCGCGTCCAAACTTCCATTTATATATTAAGAGCACTGTAATAGAGTATTTGAACATATCTTCTTCGTTCCAAATTAAATAATTATGAGTTATAATAATGATTACAAAAGGAATTATAGTTGTTACAGCGAGTGAGCCATGTCACTAGCCGCACTGTTTTACGTTTGAACACTCAAACCTACAAGTAAACATGATAAAAGCATTTTCGTTTTCCGTTAAATATAAGTATTTAATTGCATAATGCATCTCTCTTACCATTTTATAATCGAGAAATATGTAAGAAGAAAAATTTATGGAATATAATAACAATAAATAAACATTTTATTTACAGTTAAAATTTTTATCGCCTATCTATTTATCTCGGGCGTTTAGGAAATAAAATTTAACTAACTTAATAAGTACGATGCGTAAAGTGAATAATGTAGTCAAACAAGCGGCAATTCACCTTGCGGCGTCCCATGCCTCCGTACCTCCATACCTACTTACACGGAGTATTAACTAACTCGCCCTTTTCGTCGACATGACATATTTTTGATTTTTATTTCATGTTAACATATAAATTCGTTACATTAGTTATTTTATTAATACTCCTTGATACAGTAAGTATGTACTATTATTCCATATGAAAGGGTACACAGTACCTGATGTTTACAATGATAAGAAACAATAAATCCTTACAACAACATCATACTTCTAGCCCTCGATACACATCGTGTAATTTTCACTCCAAAAAACAAACTTATCAAATAAAACAGCTTATAAACAAGTTTTATAGATATTAGAATATGTATTTACAATTTACTTACTGCAGATTTAGACATTAGTTTGTGTCCACACTTTGGTACTGTTATACATTTTTAAGTTACTCTTGTATTTTAATAACACTAAACAAAAACATATTAAATTAATTCGAAGCTATTCTGAAATCAAAACTTTTCTTAGTCTGCATACGGCGGGCGTAAAGAGATGGCGCTACCGTCTACGTCTCGACTGTCTGCTGTGATACTGTAATTTATACTCTCGATTATCCGCACTTGATAGAACTTGTTGCAATACATTCTTAAATTAAATATACTTGTACTTATTCTACTATTTTATTTATTTATGTTTACAGCTAACCGTTCTCGCCTTAATAAATAATAAATAAATAAAATGATGGAATAAGTACAAGTGAATTTAGTTCTAGAATGTATTGACATGATACTGGTTAAATATTATACCTACACCTTTATATCATCCATACTATGTACCGTTTATCAATACTTTGCTACCCATGTGGTTTGCATATTCTTTCCACCCGCAAGATGCATTCGCATAGAATATTTTTATATATTTTAATATATAAACTCAAATTATAATAGAATCGAATGAATACAAGTAGAAAATATTTCTATTCAATTGTCAATATCTTTACATTAAAATTTTGTATCTACTTAAATCTTATTTGGCAGTAGTGATCTTATGTTACCAAAAAACTGACTCAATCGCCAGTTTAATACTACATTTCTTAATATATAGGTATTTAAACCATTTTATATAACAAATTACAACGTACTATGGTCGATTTATGTTCTTAAAACTGACAAAACTGCTTCAGAATTCAACAGTTTTAGTAATATTTCGCGAATATACATAGATTACCAAATTTTATGAGTGAACTAACTCTAAACTGGTACATACAACGTTTTGCTCGACGTAAATAAAACTTAAATGGGTAACTTCAGTGGTTCTTAGTCTTCCGGGATTTATAATAATTAAAGCTCAAATTTAATGGATAAGAAAATATCCATTACATTTTTCTATTTATGAATAACGCAAAAACCTTATCCTTAGCACATTCATTTGGCCTTCATTTGGCACACAGTATCAATTAATTATTTTACGATACACGATAACTTTGTACAGAAACTTCCAAATTTAAAGTGAAAACATTTCGCCATTAGTAGTAGTAGTAGATAAATACTATCTGCAGAAACAGATAAACAGAGACGTTGAATATCAATCAATACAGACAGCTTAGTAGGCTCCGTGGCACACCGTAGCACATAGACGTGACACAGAGCAGAATTGGACAGTCGCTATACTAATAACAAAGATGATGGCCGCTCTTCACACAGCGTACGTCAAAGAGCGCGGCCGGTATAAAGAAAAGGGTACAAACGGCGTGGACGCACACGATGCGCCCTGCCTCACGCACTCACCACACTCGAAACACCTTGTTGTACCTAAACGATATTTAAGATAATATTGTCTCGGCAAAATCTCACTCCACGGCACTCGTCAAATATTAGCGAGTCGTATATACTACGTATATATAAATTTGATAAAGTTAATTCGTATTTCAATATTCCATAATAATAAATTTACTCGTAAAAACACTAAATCGCACGTTCGAAGTTCACAGAAATCACAAGAGTACGAGGTGATAAAGACAGACGGGAGGAATCGCAGCGGCACCAGGCGTCAGTAGACCGCGGAGAGGCGCAGCGCGGCTAGCGGGGCCAGCCGCGCGCGCTCTTCCGAGGCGCGCTGTTAAATGATGCTCTCGCGGTTGCGCTCGTTCTCCTCCTGCGAGCTAAGCGAGCTTCCGCCGCAAATTTGCATTTCAATCTCTTGTAACCTGTGTACACGTTGAGATTTGCATTAGGTGCAAAATGAGAAAAATAGATCGCTAAAATAAACAGTTTTATACCTTTGGTCAACCTCCCATTGCTGCTGGCTCAGTTTGGCAGACATGGCGGCATTTTCTGTCTCTACAGTATAAAGGCGCTCACGCAGACGTTTGATTTCGCACTCAAGTGCGTCGTGCGAGTCTAGCAACACACGTGGTGCCATTGCCGAAGCGCTACCGCCACCAGCTCCACTGCTGCGCGCACTAGACGCAAGCGATGCCACGGGCGATGCTACTCGAAGAGGGCTTACTGACGAACTGTCAAATAACCTATTATTGTTTTTCTTTTAACTGTAGTTAGTCCTATGCTACGGAATAAAATCTCAGGGATCGTTTTTTTGCTTTTTCGAAATACGATCCCATTTCACCTCATCCATATTTTTTATCATCAATTTCACCACGACGAAGACTTGAAGACTCGAAGACTTGAGATTTGAAGACTTTAAATACTTGTCATTGACAGAAACAGCTATTTGGCTGGTTGATATCTCATCAAAAGAATGAAAAGAATAAATAAATATTTCCGAAATCTTACACCCAACGCCATCTAATCCGGAACTAAGCAGAGCTTGTAATATGGCTACTAGACAACTGATATTAATACATATATACTTTTTTTTGGTAAATACATATATATTATACATAGAGAACACCCAAACTCCGAAACAAATATTTGCAGATCATACAAACATTTGGTCCGACTCAAGAATCGAACCCGAGACCGCACAGCAGTGGCATATGCTACCACTGCACCACCGAGGCAGTAAAGAAGAGGAATTATTATTATTCGTAGTTCTAAAACATGTAGGTTAAATTACTTGATTAAAAGTAAAATATATGGTTGTATTGGTCTAATGTAATATACATTACACCAATTTAAAGTATAATAAAGAAAATTAAATCAACAAAAAAAAATATCATTCTCAAATGTTAATGTTATCCTAACTAGGATACCCGCTACCATGTTACGTTTATAACCAAACGCCTAAAACCGTATTTTACTTCTCAAATTTACAAGATATATAAAATGAAGAATACCTATAAAGCTGGTCCCGGTAGGAAGGCGGATGCGAAGGGTGTACTGGTGGCAGCACTGCTATAGGCGCGGACTGTAACTGCATATCTTCTATAGGCACACGCCCACTCGTCTCGACGAGGCCGGGCGTCGACTGACAACGGCCCATCGCCACTAAAAACATTTTTTCCTCATGGAAATGATACGAGCAGACGTCACGCATACGGCATATACATCTCCAAGCAGGTTTTGGCAACATTTTACATGAAAATGTTTTTGGTGTGATTTCATTTCTTTTCGTAAGTTGCTTAATGCAGTTTTTTTTCCTTTTTAGGTTTTTTGTTTGTAACAAAAAGTGCGTATAACAGAAATATAACCTCTGGCATAAAAATTTGTGACAGTCTCATACAAACTTCAACACCCAATTTTAGGGGTTGAGGGCAAAAGTAACAGGTTTATGAATTTTTTTGTTGTTTGTATACTAAACTTAGTTTACATACCAAAATTTCAGCTTTCTTGCACTTCAGGAAGTACACTAATAATTTAATGATCATGTGTGTCGGTAACGCAATCCGTGTATTTTAAACATCACAAAAAACTAAGATATCAGAGCTATGCAACTGAAACTTTGTGTATTTAATTAGTCTATTATTGACACTTCTGAGAATTTTAACTATCTAGTACATTGGAAACCAAAGTTCTAAAAAGTGAGGCTTCTATAAAAATGACGAATCACTTCGAGAAAAGATAGGTAGTGCCCTTGCGCTTCGCATCCATGAATAAAATTTACTCATCTATATATTGTATCAAAAATTTATTCAGTGATTCGTCGTCTACTTATCTATCAGTACTTCAAATCACTTCAAACTCTTGATTATTCTTATGTCATCGTTACTTATTTTGTTTTCAAACCATGCAATACCTTTCTCGAGCGGTGCTTTCTTATATTTTTCGAGTCTCTTGACAGCTATGGCTTCGAGGCGCACTCTGGCCGCAGGATACTCTTTCAGCACGTCCCACATGTCCTTCTTGCTCAGCACGAACAGATCCGAGTAGCCGACGGATCGAACCGATGCTGTCCGGCGGTTGCCTGTCGACGTGTCATCCACAAACTCCATGCCAACCGGTGCCCGGTCCCCTTATGAGCTGTTCTGACCCTCATTCAGGACAATACATCACACACACACAGAACAGGTCATAAGAAATACTAGACCAGGACCAGTATACCAGCAGGGTAAAACAAGAATTTTGTGGTATCACAGTTCAAGAACTAAGAAGTAAGCTGATTTACAAAAAGGTTGAAAGCTACCTTAAAACTTAGACGACACGCAGGGTGGGTAAATGTATTCGGAGTCACATTGCGTTAGAAAATTTAATAAAAATAATTGATATAAAACAATAATAAGAAGCCATCTCCATAGCATTCTTATTGTGCTCAATTACCAAGACAAAGCATTTATAAAAAAACTGGTACGAGCACTAGATATTAATAAAATCAGTAAATATACGAAGTCCTTAAAAGAACTAAGCAGTTCTACAAGTTTAAAAAATTGCAGAGGATACCGAAGTTAGTTAAACAAATAAATTTTTAGAAACAATAGTAATATGGTTTAAGATCTTAGTGACGCAAGTGACACTTAAAGATATAGGGTATCATGCACCAAGAGGTCACGCCAAGTATAATGAGGTAATCAGGGAGGATGCAAAGCGATCGGGGACACTGCCTTCAATACAACCAAAGGAGATATAACTAAAGATGCAAAAAAACAACATGACACAAGACGCTACAAATCCTTGAAGAGGACTAATATGAAGCCACGGAAGTCCAATTTGAAACAAATAAAAGTAGTTAAGCTTACCACATAACAATATCTCTTCTTTTGAAGTATCAATATGAAAAGGAAATTTCTTTGAAAGAATATAAAATAAATTAAATCATAATCTAAAATGCATTAAAATTTTGATTTAGAAAGCATTCCCTATGACAAATGGCACAGGCTGGTTAGCGCTAGTCGGTTGCTTAACAGAGCGTGGTGACTTAAATGACAGAAGGTCGTAAACATTGAAAAGTGCACCCGATAGCGGTAACAGTCGTGTACAAGTGATGTCCCAAAACCTGTTGGTAGCGTCGCGGCCGCTCCCTCGGCCTGATTGCAGCGTCTCCTCGAAAGGTTTGCTTTTCGAAACTTTCCAAGTTGTAACAAATAGTGTAATAATGGCGTGGCGTCTCGGGCCGTGGCGATATTTACCAAGTTGTTTACCTGCCGTGCCCATGTTCAGAATGGAAATTTCGCCAAAATAAGAACCCGCCTTGAGTGTTGCCAGCACTGTCTTTCCGTTGTCACCTACCACCTGCAGTTTTCCTCTGTTCACTATGTACATTTCCTTCCCGACTTCACCTAAAGAAAACAATTAATTTTTAATCTAGAAATTTGTTTATTCATTTTTTCCCTTTAAGATTAAATGTTAATAAAAAAGGAAATGTTGGCTGAAAGTGAGTTTACCTTTCCTGCAAATATAGTCGCCTGGCGAGAACAGCACCGGACGAAGTCGTAGAACCAATTCACACAGAAAACCTGCCTCTGTATTCTGGAATATTTCCACCCTGAGAAAACAAAGATATTTTACAAAGATTTTCGGATTTTTTTTTTATCTTTTTCGTAAAAAAGTTTTATTTTGTATTTTTTTGTGGCTATAAACTACATGCTTAATTTTTGATTACTTTTAAAATAGCTACTAACTTTACTTTACCTATTAACTGTTATATAATCGTACTTAAAAAAACGGGCGGGCGGGCCTACAAAAACGCTGATCGAATACGAAAAAAATATTTAGATGAACTTAATAATCAGAAAGAAAATGGGATTAACACGTTCACAGAAGAGTCTAGATCAGCGCGAGGAAAGACTGTCGAGGCTGAGAAGCTACATTAACGATAGGTTACAGCAAGAAGACAGCGCGCTCGTCGTTTATCTCTGATAAGACGGCGACTTTCAAACGTGAGTGAAGAGCAACTAGCTCATCGTTTAGTCTGACAATTTTTGTCATGTAAACTATGACTGCCTCAGTGGCGCAGCGGTAGCGTAAACGACTGCTGTGCTTGAGGTCTCGGGTTCGATCCTGAGTCGGACCACATGTTTGTATGATCTGCAAATATTTGTTTCGGAGTTTAGGTGTTTTCTATGTATAATGTGTATGTATTAACAAAAAAGTATTTATGTATTTTTATCTCTATCCAGTACCCATAATACAAGATCTGCTCAGTTTGGGACTAGATGACGTTGTGTCCTAAATGTCCGAAATATTCATATTTATTTATGTTATAATATATATATATATTTTATTATATATATACGTTATATATATATGTATATATATACACACACACCTCCACTTGAGCACCTCCACTGACTTGTTATTTTAAACCACCATTAACATTTTAAAAGCCCGTTTTAAAAAATGTCCTACTAAATTAACTTGTCGTATTCGCACTTGTTATGTTTTTGTTGTTAGGTCAGGCGATACGTCTGCTCGTTTGCAGTGGTATATATAGTAATTTGTCAAACATTGATTGAACTGAGAACAGTTATTAAACTAGCTACGAGGATTTGAAGAAAACAATGTTCTCAAACATTTCTTGACTGAAATCAAAAAGATAAATAAATTATGCTTAAGGTGTAAAAGTTTAAAAAATCCCTCCGCAATTTAGCGAATATATTTAATATTGCCAAGCTATTTTCGTATATCGATTTGTGGCGATATGCAGTGGTACTTTCACATACAACCGCCTTCTACCGAAGATACATCGGACTACGAAGTAAAAACACACACGGAGTAAACAACACTAGTAATTCTGAATCGAGCAATAAAAGTTATCGCGAAGATTAGCAAGTACTTAGTCTTACCATAAACACTGTTACAGTTAAAAATAATACTTTTGAATTTAGAATCTATCATTTTTATACGTTTTCATTGTGTTTTCTTATTCTCGAGCTAAAATATTGGAAAAATATTTTGTGATATTAAATGGAGTGGGGTGATAAAGAGAACCGAAACGCTGTGATTGCATTACATAAAATAGGTACATATGTATAACAAAACAGTTTTTAAAACTGTCCATACGCTTGGTAATTAGTAAAATGTTTGGGCACCGGGCTATTGGTGCTGACAATGAACCCTCCTTTGCTTGTGACAGAAAAATATCTGACCGTCCATGTAGTGTTGGTACGAAAAACGTGATCAAAGTAGTAAAAGAAAGAATTCTAAGTAACCCTGTCGATAATTAAAAGATTTTATCTCGTGAGATAAAGATCGGCACCTAGAACCATGTCGCGTATTTCAAAAGATGACTTATGACTTGCAGCTTATAAGAGACGCACTGGTCAATTCTTTACTGATAATTTAAAAAAGAATAGGGGGAAAATCAAAAAACTACTTAAGCGGTACGCAAAGGGAAGTCATATATTTTTTTTTTGTACAAAATGACCGTATTTATGCTGAAAGCTCTAAAAAAGCGTCCCAATTAGTCAACAGAATATAACGTGGGCATTATCCGACTTCAGGGATGGTTTGGTGGGGTGTTATGTTAGCTATGAAGGAGTGACTGAGCCATACTTTTGTGAAAAAGGTATTAAAACATCGGCACAAGTGTATCGAGATACCATTCTTGAAAAGGTAATTAAGCCTCTTAACAACACCATGATCAAGTCCTGATCTAAAACAACTGGATTATGAATTACTAGCTGTTACCTGCGGCGTATATGTCGGTTATCGCGACAAAAAGTATCCTGTGTGTTATTCTCATGTAGCTATATTACTGTAAAGTTTTATCCAAGTCTGTTGAGTAGTTTTGGCGTGAAAGATTAACAAATATTCATCCATACTTACAAACTTTTGTATTCGTAATATTAGTAGCATTATCAGTTTTAGAGAGAAAGGCTTGCTCTAAACGCCATGAAAATTTGGAGTCCTTAAAATAACCCATACGATTGGCAGTGAATAATTTTTTCCATAGAAAGAGTGCGTGCTGCTATTGATAACTGGCCTCAACGTTTATAGGATCAGTCAATGGAGACACATTGCAAGTAAGATTGATGTATTTCGAATGGATTTATATTTATGTATTAAACTAACACTCTGTAATAGTAATACATGTTACGTAGAACAAAAAAGTTTGTTTGACTTTGTAACAATATTTATCGTAAGACTAAGAGTACAACATCCCAACATCAACCGTTGGGTCGTGGCCTACCAAGCATAATCACCTCACCTGGTCGGAGGAACCTCTCTTTGTGTTGGAGGGACATAGAACCCGTTTTCTTACAGATTCATTCTTTATTTGCCAATTCAAATTTGTATTTGTGTAATTCTATAACTTTAAATATGAGTAACACAGTGAAAATAAAGTAAACAAGCCCTCTAAACCGTGCGCAAACAGAATCCAGCTCAAAAACAGACAGCTCGGAAGAGCCATTTGGCGACAAAAATTTACGGATCGTATAAACGAATACTTATGCATAATTCATGGACGTAAAAAGCGACTGTTTCTCTTTTTAATTATACAACACGGGATATTAAGCTTGAACTGGCACACTGCATTAATGGAAGAGAAATAGCTACGCATGCGTAGAACGAATTGTATATTATCACTTAGCATTTCCATAAATATTTTAAAGACATTTATTTGAATTGATTTATTTCTTAATTTTATAATAGACAAATTCAGGAGACAGAGTTTAAATATATTATTATTTTCAAATAGATCTCGAATAAGATTACCATTCGTTCTTACCGATTTTCTTAGATTTAGATGTAACTTGTTCATAATTTGTAGTCGTATTTTGATTTTAGAAATATACATAGCTTTCACTTCCTGTATTGCTGTAATTATTTAATTTAATTATTCCTGTAATAAGACAGCCGCGTATAGATTATATCAAATTATTATTGTCGTTATTTAATTAGTTTAAGTAAAAAAGTTGAGAGCTAGGAGCGTGCGAGATGATGTTGGGTCAAAAGGCGGTGTAAATAACAGTGCCTTGAGCACGAATAATGATTGAATTCGTAACGTAAACGTATCGAGTACACGAATCGATAACAAAGAACTTCGATTTGCCCTGCTTTGTTGCCCAGCCACACACATTTCCTTTTGCCTTCTTCCATCTTTTTAAATGTTTTAAGTTTTGCAGAAAGAATGTGTGAGAGAATTGTTCCCCTTTAAAATTTCTAAAAAAGTCCGCGATTGCATAATTATGACTATATTTTAAGTTTGTTAACATATTTGTTCACGCTGTTACAACATTACGCTAAAGGCAATAGGAGACGCAGAAGAAGTTGCATGAGTAAGCTAGTCTAGGCAATAAAATTTGAGTGTTATTATATAAGTAAATCATAAGTATCTTACAGTATTTCTGTTATAAGTTACAAAGTAATTAAGCGCAGTGATAAACTAAACATAAATTAAGTTTAAGGTTTACTTAACTAATTCCTTAGATCAAGTGACAAATTGATTATCCTTGAAGCTAAGTTTTAGAACCCTTTGTAGCTGCCACTTGCAAAATCAAGTTAATTGTTTGTGATATTTGCGGTTTCTACCGTTTTCGTGTTATAGTTAACTGTATTTCATTAAGTAGAAAATACTTTATAAGGTAACGAAATTTTTCGCGATTTTGTTTCTCTAAATAAATTGACTATAAATGTTGAACAGTAGCCATTAATTTGTTTTTAAGAAGAACAGTATGTCGGAATAAATATGTTTCTTTCTTTCGATTCGTTTAACATTTTTGTTTCAATAGTAAGTTAAACATTTTACATTTTACAGTTTGAGAAGGTACTTCGAAACTTCAGTACTTAGTTGACTCTTCTAATTGTTGTAAATTTATATTTGAAAGCAAAATAAAAAGCAATTTGAAAAGTTTAAGCCCTCGAAGATCCCTGTTTCCACTCAAGTTTAAATGTAAATGACTCATGAAAAACCGTTTTAAAATAAAATCTTAATACCAATTAGACATTAATTCTCTACTTGATGTTTTGTTAACGTTCTCTTACAACATGGTAAAAGAAACAGTACCTGGCATATGGCATAAAAAACAAGTTGCACTCCGAGAGTTCCGGCAGAAGTGAAAAGGAGAGACTACGGACACGATTCTGTAAATTCTTTCACTAAGCTGTAATATCCATGAAGGTGATAGGCCTGTGGCTTCGCTCGCATTTGATCAAAAGTTTTCTATGTTACTTCTAATACTTCCAAGAATATGTGTACAAAGTTTCATGATGATCGGTTAAGTTGTGAAAGCGTAACAATCAAACTTACATTCACAGTTATATTATCAAATTATATCATCCACCGAGTTGACTGCGCCGCGTGTAACAGTTTGTGTTTAAAACTCTGGAAATACTAATAATGGTGCACTTCACTACAAAGTTAGTGAAATGTATATTGACTACCTCGGTGGCGTAGTGATATCGCGTGTAACTGCTGTGCTTGAGGTATCGGTTTCGATTCCCGATTTGGACCAAATTTTTGTATGATCTGTAAATATTTCTTTTGGATTTCGGATATTTTCTATGTATAATAGGTTTATATTTACTAAAAAGTATTGAATTATTCTGTCAGTCAATCTTATTATATTAAACAAGCTCTGTTTAGTTTAAAAAAAGATGGCGTTGTATGTGAAATTTCTCAAATATTTATTATTTATTTCATGTGAATAATTTCTTTCAGGAATAAGTAGAAAATACTATCTTGTTACTCAATTACTTTACAATGAAATCTATTTTGCTGTAGCTAATATTGCTACATATATGTATATAATTTCACATTCAATTTTGTGTGCTCATTATATCATGGGCATACAGAATTGTCCGGATTACTTTTCCTAAAGTTCCTATTTCGTAAACACCTGAGACTCTTTCGGAAACAAGCTGTGTGACTCAGCATTTAGGCACATGATTCTATTTAGAAAAACTCATGCGTCGCACACGGCGGGTGAATACTAATAACCTCTTTTTCCATCGATGACGTTGTGTACTGAAACGCGGGTTTAACCATTTAGAACTGTAATAAGGTAATAACATTCTGACAACGTTTGTGTGTTTTACTAAATATGTTAATTTAAACGGGAACAGAAGCTTTTAATAAGGAAGCAGACTAATGACATGACCTAAAGAAGATTATAATTCACAGTTATAGCAAATTTCTGTAAATAATTTTGCAGAACAAATTAACATCAGGAAAATCCTTAAATTTCGAATTTGTTACGAAATCAAATATATATTTAACTACCTAGCTAATTAACACCAGCTAATTCGCTGGTGTTAAGTAGCTAGGTTCGTAAATTATACTGCAACTTTTAATGAAGTTAAGAGAAAGGCCATTACGAGAGGTCAAGCAAACCTGATTTCTCGATTCTTAAAAGTTCCCAGCAAACAGTTTATGATGACAATAAGATTTGTTTTAGTCAAGCATAATTCCGTTCCATAATCGAAATCACGTGAACAAACCTCACGTTTCATATCTCAGGGTGGTAGGTAAACATCAAACATAAATACTGTTAGGAAAATTCAATTCGGTTCGGTATCGTTCATATTCTAACAAATCAAGCGAAAGTAAAGACGGAATATAAGGTTACCTTTCCTGTAATGTTTATGTACATATGTATTTTATAAACTCACTTAACTCACACGGGTGTCGTAATACGCAACCAAGAGATCGAATCAAGGGAGTGGGCTGCAAAGATAGCTGTAATATTTATGTGGAAAAGGGTTTCAAAGAGTTTAATATTTATCTTTAGATTTAGAATTATCATTTTTGGACTTGATTTGAAGCTTCTTTAACGCGTTAGAGCCTTACTTAGGCAACAATGATAACCACAACTAAAATTGTGGTTAGCAGTTTTTCATTTCTATGTACTGAGTAAGTGAGTTCATTGGAAGCCAATTGAAGTGTAGATGTGTCACCATGGGCAGTCGTCGGTCGTTGTCATACCAGAACATTTAAAGTACATTTGAAGTACATTTAAAAAACTATCTACCTACTAATCAGCTTTAACTGATACCTATTACAAATCTGTTGCAGCTCTACCAATAACATATAGCCAAGAGTCTGATTACTCCTCAGCGTACGTTTTTAATGTTAATTGTTTATTGTAAATATGCGAGAAATCATAATACTTTCCATTCGAATACGACAATTTAAATGCATAGGAAGCATATGCAGTCAAAATGTTAGGTTTTACTCGGCCAACTGGATATATAATAAGGTCTTAGGTCTGAAAATCTTAAAATACCTATATAGTAAAAATAAATAACGAAGTGGGATTAAACCTTATCTCATAGTTATACACATTGGTATGTATGTTAGTATTGGTATGTCAATATCGAAAAGGCGTCCAATATTTTATTGGTATTATCGTATTGGCTATTATTAGACATGTAATATATCAACTATCACTACGTTTGGTCGAAATGTTATTGGCGATATGAGTATTTGATTACCAATCACGCAACCAAACATTTGATGAGCGAATTAATGAAATAATATTATAATAATATTGAGACAGAATTACTTAAACTTACGATTATACAAGCAAGCACACCTCAAGCACAATTACTGTAGATTGTTTAACTGTCTGTCTGTTATGCTTTTACGGTTAACCGTTTCAATGAAATTTGGCAGCAAGATACTGTGAGTTTTGATAAATAAGGCTACTTTTTACCATGATAACTGATATACACACGGGTGGAGAGACAAGCAAGACCAACTTAACAAACAAAAAAGAAAGATAAAATAGTATACGACTCAGAACTTATTCCTAGTGTAAAAGTTTAATTTTTTTGGAACGAATACGAACGATAAGAATTGGTAATTCTATTTAACCATCAAAACTTCTGTGCAACTACTCCAAATGGGGAAGTTGTCATTTTGAACAAAGTAGTAAATGCCACAGTTAGTTTGTGTGTAGCATAAAATGGTTGAAGGACAAAAGAGAGTGGGTTCTCTGCTATACTGAAAAAATAAAGATTTGAATTGAATTGCTTTTGAGATGATTTGATGGGATCAGTAAATCAATTTAAATTATTAAAAAGGTAAAACCGCTTACCTTTTTAAAGTATCAAGATGAACGTTAATAGCGATCTCTGCTTTTAACTTATCAGGTAGACAGGAAACTGCTTTCTCCTCGTCGGAGCATTTTTGCGTGAGCCACAGGTAGTCAAACCATTTGATCACCTTCACCTGCAGATGCGTTGGCACCCGTCTCATTCGCATATAAGTTTTTACGCCATCTAGTTTAGCTGTAACAAGCGGAAAAAAATTATTTTATCACTTGACAGTTATTTCTTTGATTTTTAATACAAGATCGCGATGCAATCATCAAGAAATACTTGTTATTTTAATTTATTGACATTTTAGAAGACGTATTTACTTAAAAAGAATATTTATTAATTTGTACAAAGAAACTTAAGATGTAACACAATTTTAGAATAGAATAAATTATATATACACCAGTTACTGCAGTAAATATAAAAGAAGTATTTCAATTTTGCTGGCAATGTACAATTGGCATAGCAAATGATATGTACAAATGATATAATGAAATATACAAAGTAAGACAACATTATATGATAAAATATAGTGTGTCTATGACAAGAAGAATAATGTACAAATATTAATAAATAAAAAAAATCGTCAGTGGTTTAACCATAGGAAATAATAGATAATCCAAATGATGTCAAATTTGACAGTTTGAGGTTTCATTAAATTAAAATAAAATAAAAAAGCCTTTATTTCCTATCTGTAACCTGTTTTACATATTTTTTTTTAGTTTATTCTAAGTGATATTAACTTAAAATGGTATCTAATTTAATTAGCATTAAATTAGATACCATTTTAATTAGCATTATGGATCACCATGTCAGGTTGTCTTCTGACATAGGCCTACTCTAATTCCCACCACGTGTTTCGGTCTAGCGTAGATCTTTTCCAGATCTGCGCTGAGATTTCAATAAGATTATACATATAAGTTATTTTTTACTAAATAATATTCACTAAATAATTAAAATAAAAAAAAAACAACATAATATTTATTTTATTAAATTAATTTAATTTAGGATACAAAACTGTAATACTGTCTATTTATTTAAGAACATTCTTAACTTTGCTTTAATATAATTTAATACAATGTCGTCGTTCGTTATCCGCACTGAGTCGTCGCCGTGAGTAAATACCTCCCTAATTTGGTAAAATAGAATTTTGAAATTGAAAGAATTTCTTTAAAATAAAACTCAAATTGTCTAATCTAAAATTTATTTCGACTAGGTAAGAGTTACTTTAAACTTAATAATTGGTCAAGCGTTAACTCAAAGTCACAGAGAAATAATTGGCATCTCGACTTTACCAAAACCGTTTAACCGAGCTAACAGGCTGGAGGCAGTACATTTGAGTTCTACCAAACTTAGGTAAGAGTATTTAACATCTTTAACGCGTTAATACGTATAAGTAAGTGCTACTACGCCCCTAATACTACTATAGCTAGAAATAGTTCTAGTTAAAACCGGAGACAGGTATTGAAAGCAACCGTAAGAGTACAACTAACATAACATTATGTGTACATTAGCTACTTTATGTATTACGTAGTTCTAATTTACTCAACCAGGTAAATGAGATTACAATTTTAATGGAAATCGATCCGTAACTAACGATTGCCCGCTGATATTTTGTTGTATCCCCAAGGGCTGGAGGCTTAAGTACAAGAATTTTCTCTATACTGATTTTTTTATTTTAAAAAGGCTTATACCCCTTTAATAATATTTGAACAGCCTGTGTCGCAGGTGACTTTACTAACATACAAAAAACGGGCATAAAGAACGCCCAGACTTAGGAAAACCATTTGTGTATCATACAAACTGGGGTCCCATGCGGGATTTCAACCCTCAATCAACACTTGGCGTAGTAGAATTTGGCGTGGCGATCGTCCAAGCCACTAGACTAACCACGCGGTCAGTTTTATAAATTGTACCAATCAGAGCTTATTTTTTTATTTATTTATCTTTATTGTATATACATAGTACAAAATGGTACAACAGGAACAATCACACAATATGTAGATACGTTAAGCGTATTTTAGCTCAAAAGCTCCTTTTTTAGCCTCACGAAAAAATTGGTAATATTGTTACGTGTTAGACACACTCTTACGTTGTAAAATACTTTTTAAACCGCAGAATAACTCAAAATAATCGTTAAGTCTCTTTCTTCATATATTCTTCATTACAATATAAATCCTATAAATACTTTTATATCTTATGTGGAACATGAGTATTTATATTTAGAAGTTTGGTATCAAACTACATTTAACAACTTTATGTCAATTCAAAATTACCAATTTCTAAAGACTGTTTTAACGAATACCTCTTTCTATTGCAATGAACGATGGGCTGTAGTCATTCTATCCAATCGTGCTATTTTGTAAATACTTCATAAAGGTTTGTCAATTAATTGATCGTAGACGTGTTGTTCATGTCCGCGGTCGTACATTTTTTTAGTTTGTCGTGTTTGTACAAAATTAAATCACAGGCGGTACACTGAACACGAACCTAAACTAAATTACACTGACACAGACCGCACGGTTTTGTTTTCTGTGCACATGTACAATAGCATAATTGTTCACGAAACACTCTACACTCAATTTACACATTTATGCGTAACATGAAATTTAAAAGCTGCACCTGACATATAGCATACCAATAAATTCATACAGTTTAAGCACAGCCAAGCATAAGGATGTGCAAGAACATAGATCCTTATTAATGACTCAGCTTCGTTGACTAGAGTTTTGAGGTGTTCTGAAAGTCTGTGCTAATCGCCGCTTATTGGAAAACTGAGCAATTTCAGATTTTCATATTAAATTTGATCGCTCTGCGTGGTTAACATTCATAATTAATTTATTCAATAGTCACGTAGCTAATGACTATTGTTAGACTTGTTATTGTGAAATCGAACACGACTCATTACGCTTCTGACTTTGACCCACTCTTTTGTATCGTTAAAAGATAATATTTGAATTTTTTAAATTTTAAACAAAGCTCATATGAGAAATACGTTTTCAGTTTATTTTTGTTGTTATCCTGTAAACATTTGTATGTACCTTATATACAAATGTTTACAGGATAACAACATTTACTAACAGAAATAAAGAATATACAATGTATGCATACTAAGGTTACAACTTACACATAAAAACTATATTTGAAATTGCCCAGATCTTTAACTCAGTAGTACTTTATTGCTAGTTTTGTACCCCAAAATAAACAAAGAGTCTTTTACAAGCTTTGGCATGACTCTCGTTCCCTAATTTATTACAAGTCATTTCGCGAAAATTGACACAGTCGCTCTTGTTTTGTACCGGTACTATGCAGATTTTTATCCCTGTGCTTTTTGTAGTTATTTCATATGTAGAAGGATCGAAACTAGCTGTTTGATTATTAAAAAACAGTGTAGCAAAAAGGAATTGGCTTTTTCAAGTTGCGTGTTAAAAGCTTAGACAAAAAAACTGCACGATGACAGTTATCAGATGGAATACATCTTGGTGGTTATAGCTGAATGCAGCAATTGTGACAAATAGAAATAATTTTGTAGTATCCTATTTCATAGACAATAGCAATAAACATAAATTAATATTAACGTTAAAATATTTATCATATATGTATGTATATTCCTCTATGATCTCTGCTTAAATATTTTTTAACTTTTTATACCATATTTTGTGATTCTAACTTTTCCGAAGTTAATATTCTGCGTACTGTTATTCTCAGGAATGATAATATGCGATGAAATCCATTAAATAAAATGCGGTTGGGGATCCTAGTGGACGTTGTAATTACAAAATTTTTTCCCATAGGTGATCTAAATGGAAAAGAAAATCAACAAAATCATCTGCGGGATCCAAGTGGACAAACAACTCAAATGGATTGCTCAAGATATCTAAGCAGGGGCTCCCAGTGGATGCAGCCATTTCAAAAGATATTAATGAATTTATGAATATACAAATGTTATTACCAAGGCCAACTATTCATATTTTTTTATAAAGCCTCACTGTATTTTAATCTTATTGTGTCTAATGACTATTTTTGGCAATAATTTACTGTGTGTCGTTTATTTCATGAAATTATTTTGCCTTATTGAAGAACAAATGATGGAACATCTGTAAAACTTAATAACAATATTAAATTTACGTTTGTCGTTTTACTGAATAAACATTATCACAATTAATAAATTATATCAAATATTTTATTTTTACATACAGACTTCCATACACGACATCAGCGGTCGTGAATAACTAATTAGTTTTAACGTTTTTCAAATATATGAGCTTCTGCAAAACTCTTGAATATATCATGACATAAAACGTGAGGCTAAAATTTAAAAGCGAACGAATGTTTTCCGAGTGGAAACTCACGTAACATGTGCCAGGCGTACAATGTTCTGAAGACATTTAAATAGGCGCTGTAAAGCGAATTTTAATTCGAAAAGTTAATCTTCGTGGTGCACTGACGTGGGAGAGCCACGCTTCGGCATGAATGGGCCGGCTCGACCGGAGTGATACCACGGCCTCACAGAAAACCGGTGTGAAACAGCGCTTGTGCTGCGTTTTACCGAGTGTGTGAGGATACCGGAGGCCCATACTCTAACCCCTACCCCATTCCCATCCCCCAAAGGCCGGCAAAGCGCTTTAATACCTCTGGTTTTGCATTACATATGCATCAGGAGATACCTATGCTCGTTTACACACGATTGCATAAAAAAAACAATAGATACACAATGTTCTGTTTTCTAAAAGAAAACTAAAAACAGTTCGATTTGAAAAGAAAATACGCTGAAAAATTGCGTTTACAATAATGTGCAGGCACAATATACTAGTGAATACTGATTTTATTCATTTCTTGTTTTAACCTTGTGTGTAACTCTGTGTTATAACAGTGAGTGCAATGTTCCTAGTGTACCAGTGTTTTGAGTAATTTAATATTGTTCAGGCACAGTCCGGGGCGGTGAAGTGCGGTTGACAGTAACAGCTGGTTGGTCACCGTCAGCCACTCGCGTCGTCGCTCGCAGATACGCTACGTTCCCCGTACCGACGAACGCCACACCACTTAAGTTTAGTTAGAACATACTTTTTGAGAAACGAAGGAAATATAAATCACGAGTATTTAGTGAAGCGTTATTATTTTATTGCCGAGGTATTTGTGATATTTAAAATACGTTTTTTTTGGCGATCAGAGTTTAGAAGTTCAATTGAAAAAAAAGTTAGCTTACAAAATATCCTCCTTAAACTAAATGAGTGTACAAAAACGTAAATATATTGGCATTTTCTTATCTTCAAACTTGACCTATGAAATAATTCAGTAAATGAGTAGGATACATCGACTAAGAACATTTTTCTATGAAATATAAAATTTAATTTTATAAAGCAAGATAAGTACCAAATTTGTTTTGAAACTTTCAAGAGAGATAATAGGTAAAAACAAAGACTTAAAACGAATTTCAAGTGAGGGACAGAGTAAAGGAATCCAGAATTTGTTTTTATAAATGCGACATAATTTTCAAATGTAAATCTCGAGTAAATTATTACACAAGATTACGTTATTTTCGTTTATTATGTAAAATTTATATATTGTTGTTGTGTAATGTTTAGGACACTAGGATCAGCCCAGAAAATAATTTACAATAGGGTTATATTAAGAGAGTTAGTGGCTTTAGCAGGTTTTTATAACAAGCTTTTCTACTGGTTATGGAACTAAGTACAAACTTTTTTCCCCAATAAAGATGAGGTCAGCTCTAAGTCTAATACGATATGATTATGCTTAAATTTTTTTCGTGTAGCGCCTGTTATAGAAACTCACATGCTAAATACTAGACAACATTGAAGTTATACAGAAAGAGCAACAGGCCAGAATATGTTTCTGGTGGAAAACGTGTTATCTGAGGCAAGGAGGAATCTCAGTGTGTGAAGAATTGTCACCCCTCCATATACTGACCTAACCAAGTTGCCTAACTTTGTAATGTATTAACCAATTCAGTTGCCACTTAGCATATAGCCCCAGATAGCTTGTAGATAGAAGGAACAAATTTTTTTTATATATTTGCACATTATATCAGAATGAAAAAAAAATACTGTTTTGAATCCCAATAACGCCAGGTAAAAAAGGAATAAATTATAGTATGATTATGTACATGTAAATTTGTAATGAGGGCGAAGGGACAAATCTGTGTTCAGTAACGAATATTTTCATTTTAATATATTTAAAAGCCTTTTGAGAATAATTTAAATTTGCGCTGGATCCATTTGGTTTTAAAATTCATTGATATAATGTCTATGTTCGTATCATGTTGTAACTTTTGTATATTAACTGATGTTAAATTTGTTTCTATATTTACCTTCCAGTATTTGTAAAATACATTTTCAAATACCTCGGTTACTAATATTGGTTATGTATTGGTAATAGTAGATTAGTTTATACTAGGTAAGACATATAGCTTAGCATAAGAGCTTTCTTCAACTTTTTTCAATTTCTTAGTCAACATAGAAAACATACTCCTAAACTCAAACATTATTCACAATATTTATTAACTTTTATAGCCTTCTTGCTTCCAAAATTTTCTAATATTTACTAATATAAATATATTCATAGCAGGGTAATAGTAGTATAACTTGTTTCATGCAGTAGCAACATAGTTACAGGGTAACTAGCTGATCGGGCAAACGTTGTTTTGTTTTTAACAAATTTAGCAGTGGGTACCCCTTGTCATTTAGGTGGTGTGATAAATAGGCGTTGGCCGATTCTTAGGCCTACCCAAAATGCACACAAAATTTCATAAAAATCGCCCCTACCGTTTACAGATGTGTAACTTTGAAATAGAGTTTTAGGGCTTTTTCATTACAATCATTTCCAAGAACCTTAAATTATCATAAACACAGAATAAACAAGCCAAAAACGATCGGACTACAATGAACATTTACATAAATAAATAAAAGCCTTGTTTCCACCGTGACATTGAAACGCAAAATTTGTGACAAGAGAAATCAATAAACGTTGGAAGTTACAGGTAAGCAAATCACTACATAAACAACACCGAACTTAATGAAATCAGTGTTTGTTTGTCAAAGTTAAAAAAGTGTTTTTAAAATTTATTGGTTTGAATTTAAAGAAACATCCTTAACCGTTCAAGCTGGCCCTTTCCTTTAATATTAGAAAGTCTAAAAAGTCTAGTCACAATTATAATTATTTGTCCACTCATCACAGTATATATGTATATATTTCAGATATATATATTTCCATACTACTAATGAACTTACCCCAAAGAATAAACTAGCTAGACGTCAATGCTACAATTAAGAAACGAAACGTAAAAAATAAGTGCTATTGAACCGTTTTCGAATTTTCAGCAAGCAATATCTTCGACGCATTCTCGGGTACTATTGGTCCGAAAATATCAAATGAAGATTGACGAGAATGTTTTCATTAAACTTTGTTCGAAAATAAATAGAACGCAGGTAGACTGTAGACTCTTTACAATAGTGTCGGGACGGAAGTACTCGTATATGCCCGAAACAGAAAATGGGTTGATTTTGAAAAGTGCGGGTTGCCACTTTCATAAAAACGCTTTAATCGATCTAAATAAAAGTGACCACATTAAGTGATGATCACACTAAAGCAAAGGATACAATATCAAGTCAAAAGAAATGAATTAAAAAAGCACAATATGAAGATTGAATGAAAGCTCTAAAAAATGCGTGATATTTCACACTTTATAATATACGCTCTGTCTTCTATCGAAGAATATACTAAGTCTTAACACTAATAGATACAACAAAAAGATATCAGTTCTGTTTACATTAACCGCCTTGTGTTTCATCACTTCCTTTATAGAAAGAAAGTAATAAGACAATTCTAGTGGTACTACAAACGTTTAATTTGAAACATTTGTAGCAATATTCGTAAAATAAACAACACACAAAATTTTGTATTATATATGACCAGAAACAATTATAAATTTGTAGCTAATTATAATAAGCAAATGATTAAATGGAGCAATGGACAAAAGGGTCGTGTTTCGTTTGGTTCACGTATAGTCCTCCCGCCTCTGGGCATTATTTGTTAAAATATGTATTATATTCAATGTCCGCGTCCAAATGCCTGATTTTGCACTAAAACAAATAAATATTCTCATCTTAAATATACCTTTTAAATTTGAAAATGACGCTGGTAACAACTGCCAAAGGGATCAAGCTATATTTTAAGGACTGTAGTAACATCGGAACAGCTGTTAATTTCGGGCGTTCTCTATTGTGCCTATTCATTTTAATGCAAAGAAAATTAACCTAACATTTTCAAACAATATGCTACACGTGAAAACATATAATAGGATTACAGGTAAGTATGCAGACTGCATTGATGACGTAGTGGCTTAATCGGTAGCCCTACAGCTTTGTACTGCACTGAGTGTTGTCGATTCGTTCTCTACATAGAAAAGAAAATATGCGTCTACCTAGGTTTTATTTTAAGGCTTTTGTTTTGTCTGACTCTCAGAAAATTTTATATTTTCGCAGTTAATAACAATAATTTTAGATTTTAATGAGAAACACGGAAACTACGGCTCATTTCAGAATATTAACATACAAAAAAGTATTTAAACTACAAACACTAAATTAACCCTAAAGAGCAGAAACTTGAAACTAATCTATTTGATTTTAAAATGAAAATTCCTGAGCAGGAAAGGCTTCAAATTTAAATTTATATTAAATCATTTCAAACGCTTTGGCTGAATGGTAAAAATGGATAAATAAAGTATGATAATAAAGTTGAGGTAATTGAAAAATTAAGCAATAAAATATTGTTTAACTTTTAACTCCTAAAGCAGACTAGCAGTGGACTATAAGAGGCTAATAATCATGGTGATGACGATAATCACTTAGTTTATCACTTTAAAAGTGTTATTCCTTCGTAAGTTTTAAGTTGTTTAATAAGTAACTTAACATAGACGTATTTAACGGATCTACAAGAACTTTAATTAACGCGATAAATGTATGTTAAGATTACATTAGTTTCTCTAATTAAAATAATTTAACTAGCAACGATTACTTCGCTCGTACTAAGTTTCCGGTCTACGCGCTTAGGATCTAGAGCTATTGGCATGATCATGATACTGGCGAGTGGCGACTAGTAGTCGTCGAATAGATCAATTTATCGTCGAATTGTTGGGCTCCGGCGCTCTGTGGCGCGTGGGGTGGACGGGCGCATGGGGCGCGCTGTGGAGCGACGGATCGATGTCGGGACGCGCACTCCCGCCGGGATGGGGCGCGGCGCCCGACTTTTGCCGAGCTATTTATAGCATTCAAGCCGCTGACCTATTTCGCTGCAGCGCCGCCGAGGAAGGTCACGGATTCAACGTGCTCTGTGCCGGCGCCATTGTCTTCTCAACCGAGATGCAGCGCTAATTAAAGCTGTTGACACTCTTTAACATCTTTATATTAAACCTGATGGATATATAATCGAATTGATGTTGTAGGCATTTCAATATATTACCATAATAGTGTTAAATAAGTCCCTTGCACTAAAACAAATAAATATTTGTTTTAGTGCAAGGAAATATATCTTTTAAGTTTTAAAATGACGCTAGTGACAACTACCACGGGGATCAAGCTATATTTTAAGGACTGTAGTAACATCGAAACAGCTGTTAATTTCGAGCGTTCCCTATTGTGCCTATAAACTTTAATGCAACGGAAATTAACCTAACATTTTCAAACAATATGCTACACTTGAAAACATATAATAAGATTACAGGGAAGTATGTAAACAGACTGCACGGCGTAGTTGTTTAATCGGTCGCCCTATAACTTTCTACTGCACTGAGTGTTGTGGATTCGTCTCCACATAGAAAAAAAAACCTTCAATATTTATATACCTTATTGGAATATTTCAGTGAAGACTTTTCCTACATCAATCAATACACATCATACTAAAATTTTGTAAGTTTGTTTGTTACGCTTTCACGCGAAACTACTTAACCGAACTTCATGAAACTCTTTAAATATATTCTTCGCAGTTTTAGAAATAACATCGGATAGTTTTTGTTAATAGCAAGTGAAGCCACGGGCGAAAGCTAATAATCCATAAATGTGACTTATTGGCTCAAGATGAATTATCGGAAGGTCAAGAAGTAAAAGAGTTTCTGGAGCACGTAACGTGTGACAGTGAGAGGGTGTATTTCGTCACGTCTACCTATTTACGACGCTAACGGGACAGTTCCTTTACTTCGGGTAGTGTCGAATCACATGGACTGACCGAAAATAGACAGACCGAATTTTCCTACGTGATATATTATATTAACAATGTAATGCATCACTAAAACAAAAATTTGAAAAAGCTTTTCTTCATACATGTCATGCATAGAAACCTTTTAGCTTTGCATAATCACTCAAATATGGTAATCCGGTTTGCCTCAAACTTTTTCATACAACATAAGATTGTATTTTCTAGCTCACTTCCTCGCATCTTTAACGGTAGATAAACGGCGAAGACGAAAGACATTTGTTATTTTAAAATAACCTTGAACTTGGTCGACCTTTACCCTATGAGATACATTATTACGAATATCACTATAGCAACAGTAACTATCTTATGAAAATTTGCTAATGGCACAAATTGATGTTGAATTATACAAAATTGATGAAATCGTATTGCAAGAAATTGATGCGAGTTTTTATATCTTCGCGGTGATTTAATATTGTATTGTATCTGTCAATCAAGTTTCACGTAGGTAAGTAAGCATAGGTATATTACATACAATATGTATGAAAGTAGATTCAAGAGCGTATATGGTTACAATCTCAACTGACTTCTCACCTTCAATTTCATTGTTCTTTTCATAAAGTCACATGGGCTTAGGCTGTCGCTATGTGCTGTTTATATCCTTATGTATCAGATTACTTACGCTGTGTTTGTCTAGTATCAGATACGAAACTTTTAGTTGGTAGTTTATTAATACAGTATCAGAAGACAAGGCGACAACGTATGCGATAGGAAATTTAATATGCCTGAAACTGTTCACGAATGTCGTAAGTATTGTGTAAGACGCTATACTGGAAAGATATTGAGAACTGTTGTTAATATATTTCGCGATTAAGGCTTGCTAAATTAATAATCTTAAGTGTTATTTACTGTGGGAGAGCCATGCATAGGCATGAATAGGCCGCCTCGCCCGGAGTGATACCACGGCCTCATAGAAAACCGGTGTGAAAAAGCGCTTGTGATGTGTTTCTCCCTAAGGCTGGCAACGCCATTATGGAACCTCTGGTGTTGCGGGCGTGCATGGACAGCAGTAATCGCTTACCACCAGGCGATACGTCTGCTCGTAAGCTCCCTATTCCATATGTACACTAAGAGAGATCAGTATTCAGCAAATTCCGAAAAAAATCACTGTGGAAAATACTTGTATTGGAAAACAAAAAGAAAATTTTCTACACAAATAAGATAATTCATTTTTCGTATACAAAAATAAAATTTTGCATGTATAGTTTTAAAATCACTATGCAATACGCAATTCTAGTAAACCGCATCATTGCAATTTTTATCAATTAAACTTACGTTGTGTTATATTAAAAGATGGACAACAAGAAGTTTTAGCATCTTATTAATTTTTCACGTCATATTAAGATAGCTCAAAAACATTTTATATAAAATATTTTAATAACAAAAGTCAATGATTTAATTTTAGGGTCTAAAAACCATCATTTTCGACCTTAACTACTGGTATCTATAACATTATGCAATTACTTGTAATACTTATTTTGTTTACTATCTTATATTATTTTTTTCATTTCAGTGTCTAATAGCTAATAAATAGCTCTGATTATAAACACATTGAAACAAATATAAAAGTCTATCGTGAAACTAACTAACCTGAAACTTTTTTTTCAAATATTATTATTATTTTTTTCTTTAAAAGACAACTCCCGTATTAGGAATATACATCCTGTGTTACGTGGGACTTTATCGACATATATGAAACGGACACAAAGTACACACACAAAGTAATTCTGGACTTCGAACATTTTTTTATGGATCGCACAAAGTGTTGTCCCATGTAGGATTTGAACCCACAACACTTGGCGCAGTAGGAAGCCGTGTGGCAACCACTTAAACCACTAGGCCAACCGTTTTGTCCCGCTATTGCACCCCTGTAAAAATTTGTGTTCTTGCTTTTCGTTTCATTTACATTTAATTTAAAAAAATAAGTGTTTAGTATAAGCGCCTCTACTAAACTTTATACGCGTACCTAGTAGTTGAATTTCCACTAAGAACAAATATTTGTATGATGAGGACGATCATAAGTCTCGTTACCGATAGCTCCGCCTTATTTTAGATGTGAGAGATGGGTAAGATTATACTATTAACTAATAACATTCCTTGACATTTGAAAGGGCATTTGCATTGAATTCGATAAATCGCATCCAAAGATATCTAATCGAATACAAAAATTAAAACTAGGTATTACATCCTTTTATTAAATATAAAGAACGAATAATTAAGTAACATTATAATTTATTTTTATGAGTAAGGTTATTAACAATAGTATACTAATATAATAAAAAATATAATCCGTCAAGTAATCTTGGTGAAAAACAAAATTTTTTTCTGTAAAGTTTGAAGACGAGATTATTTATACCAGAGTCTGCATATGTGTATGATTAATACAGCTAGTATATTTTTAAGTAAATAGAAATCTTTACACGATACATGTAGGTTGCTATTACGACACCTGAGTGACCTCACTTTAAAATAGCACGCCCCCACCGTATTGCCTGAGCTGAGACTATTTGTGTGGGTAGTTGACAGTCACCTTTTTATTGATATCTTATTACTACTCTCACCGACGCCCACATAAATTAAACATGAGAGCAGGAATCTTTCTTTTGATTGCTTAAAATTGATTCTGTTAGTAAATGGCTCTACTAGTGTTTTAATTTTTGGGCTCTCCTTATTCTTATACTCATCACATCATGCAAGGTCTGGTCCAACTGTAGTAATGGAAGTAGACCGAATAGTCTCACTAACGGCCCTAATACATTATGAAACAGTAGGTTAGTAGATTTATTTATATTTTTGAGAACAATTAAGTTGTTTAAGTTTTATATTACATACTTATTAGATGTAAAATCGACTTTGTTGTGTTTATATTGCAGATAAATTATTTGTTCATCTATTATGAACAACTAAACTTTTTTTTAAAACGGTATTACTACATGGAGTAGGATTACAAGTTTAAACATAAGGTATGCAAAGAACTTAATATAGTTCAATCGTGATAAAATATAAATAAGGATATGTACGAATATGTATCTCTTTCCGAGAGTAATCAACAGGCATATAGATAATAATTGGTTCATTAAGAAAAAACTTACTCTTGAAAATTATAACCTGTTTTTTTCCAAAGACATACCTAACATTGCGTCTAATAATGCTCTCCCTTTCATTAATACATGTCGCAATCGATTTTCCAAACGCAAAACATAAAATTGTGGTTTTCACAATATTGTCGGAATGAATAAGAATCATTAGCTAATGAATTGTAAATATAATAAAATTAACCGATAACAAATTTATCAACTTCTTAAACATCGTAATCAATCAAGAACTTATGACAGAAGAGAAATTATTCTTCGTAGCTTAATTATATATTGATATAATAATAACACATTATATTCTTATTCAATATTATTTATCAGACGACTTTCTATTTCACTATGAGAGAATAATGTTGTAATAATACACAGGATCACTAAAGATACAGGGAAAACTCAAATTTATAGTTTGACATTTTATTTCACAATACTTTCATCTCCTCTAATCCTATCGGAATCTACTCTAATAGGTGAAATTATTGGCTTTATAAATGCATTGCATAACTACATTTACGCACATCATACATTTGTCGTTAAAAAAAGAACAAAAAAATTGTGGTAAAATGTTTAAAAAGTAGCATCGAACTTGTACTATATGTTCTAATATATAACAAATACCGAACGACCTGAAAACTCGACTTGAGAGTCACAATATTATGCTTAAGATCAAGCTAATAGACTATCCTTATCATTTAGCTTTATGTTCTTTGGCCAATGGACCACCAGTTTAATAATTATTTACTTTATAAAAGAATTACAAAAACGGAAACACTAACCTTGAAATTCTTTTCTGGCAGTACTGACGGATGTGACAATGTTGGCGACGTGTCCAAGCACCGTAGCGAACAGTAACAGTCCAAACAGCAGTTGAGCTATGACGAATACATACTCGCCTTTGCTTCGGGGCCGAGGCAAGTCACCTGCAAACATATCCAAAGTCAATACGAGAAGGAGTACTGTTACATATACTTCGAGTTTTACTCCACCAGCTTTTTATAATAAGGAGTAAATCACACAAGAAATCGTTAGTATATAGTATATAAGAATAAATATAATATAGATTGTTATAATAATATATAATAATGAATAAAATGTAGACCGACTAAAGGATTTTTTAAACTTCGTCAGTCACGCATCGATTACTTACAAAATCTGTTTTTTCATACTGGCAAAATTATAATGACTTTTACTAACGTTTTATCACAATTCAATTCAAAGATTTAGATGCCTATTTGGGAAAACCGATAACTTAGAGTTACGTAGGGTTCTAAAATTAATTAAATAAATATGGATCTACTTATTCTATCAATATTATTACGCACAATAATTCTGTGACAAGAAAATTATTCATAAGAATACTGGAAGTCATGAATTATTCAAATAAAGAAACAAGAGATAACAAGCGTTGGGTTGTTACTGTTTACGTAATGTGGGCCAAAGGTAACTAAATAAACCTGGAGTCTAAAAATCGATGAATTAAAGCAGAACATTTTTCGGGTACGGTATTGCTTTATAACGACACGACGTATAACTTACTGAACATTATGTTTTAACATGTCTGTCATAAAAATAGTCTTGATGAAATGAATGAAAGAATGAATCAAGACTCGTTGATAATATTTTTTTAAACAAAAAAATAATAATAAGCGACTGAAAGCATTTCTTTTAGAATGTTTTTTCAGATAGTTGGGACTTCCCCTTCATGTCCAGCTGGTTATATATCCACACTAATTAATATCTATATTAACAATAGATTTAATCATTTTGTAACTAACAAAATATGGATGCATCAATAAGCCCGAAATAAATCATTGGAATTGAACCGAATTAAATTTGCAATTTAATAAATTATTCTCATTCCATAACTCAAAGAAAAATGAGATCTCCAGAATGCAAAGGTCTTTGACCTACAAATTGAACTGAGAATCGACTTTTCTGCCTTACTATAATTTAAGGCACTGATTTGAAGTACTAATGAAAATTATTGCTAAACCGATAAATTAAAATATTTCGTGAGTATCTAGTTCTACCAGAAATTCCCCTTAAAATATGGGCACAATCTCTATTTACATATTTTAAGTTAAAGTTATCAACGTTATACAATGAAATCAGCTGAAATCAAAACTAGCTGAGCCCCACGGTGCTACACATAGCTGTTTTTGTAGTTTTATAACAACAACAGCGGGGAATGTTACGGAGCGTTCCAGCCATTCTAGAGATTACAAACATACAGACTGACACAAACAATGTAAAAAATATTTTTAATTAATGTAAGTAATGTACCTGCGTTTTGTGAAAAATTGTAGATTGGAAATTTCAAACAGACACTTTAACTTTAAATATTAGTTAGCCTATTTTAGTAAAACATGAATAAATTACACTTTCTACCGTGGGAGAGCCACATTTCGACACGAATAGGCCGGCTCGACCGGAATGATACGATAGCCTCACAAAAAATTGGTCTGAAACAGCGCTTGCGCTGTGTTTTACTGAGCGAGTGAGAATACCGCAGGCCCATATCTTAATCCATCCCCCATCCCCCTCCTCATCCCCCATCGACCTGACCATCCCCCAAAGGCCGGCAATGCACTTGTGACACTTATAGTGTCGCGGGTGTCTTGGACGGCAAAAATCGTTTAACAGCTTAACTTGGGCGGCAAACGAGCAGACGTATCGCCTGATGATACGTCTGCTCGTTTGCCAAAAGAAAATAAAAATCATAGTGAGCCTTGGAGATTTAAAAAAGTGCGTGCATACAAAGTACATATGTCAGAAGTGAAACTTCTTAGCTCTCTCCCACCTCTCGCTCCATGGCACTATGCGTGATACGACAATCGCTCTATCTCACCTTTTCTCTCGATATTTCTCACTTGCTTGCTCCCTACTCTCAATCCCTCGCTAGTTGCTTCATGCTACGTTCGCCCTGTCTTTTTTTATATTTAAGTTGCCAGAATGACTCTGCCCTGCCTGATGGCAAGCATGAGCAGAATCCAAGAGTGGTGGTCACCATCCTCAATGCGAAAAAGAACAATGCATGCAGCATGGTGACCCACACTATGGCGGCCTGGTGAGATGCTTTTTCACGCCCCACTTAAAGGACCCGGGATCATAGTGGGAAGGAAACGCGTGCGCTGGTAGTAAGTTCCAGGTTTTGACCGCTCGGCACAGGAAGGAATTACCGAAGCGATGAGTACGAGAATGTATGTCTTCCACTTTAAAGCGGTGACTTCTAAGGCCGGCACGTGTTGTTCTGTAGAGGAAGGGAGAGGGGGGGGATCAATTGGAAGAGCTCTTCAGAACACTCACCATGGTAAAGGCGATAGAGGACTGCCAAGGAGGCGATATTTCTACGCAACTGTAGAGACTCAAGGGTCTCGGTGGCTTCGGGACTATCGATAATATGGATTGCTCGCCGCTGCAACCGGTAAAGAGCGTCAAACAGGTACTGTGCGGCACTATCGCAAAGGTAAGAACAGTACTCCACGCACGAGCGAACCTGGGTCTTGTAAAGAAGACACAGATGCCCGGGCGAGAAGAACCGTCTCACCCTGTTTAACACACCTAGCTTCCGTGAGGCCGCTTTAGTGATACTCTCAACGTATTCGCGTGGGTTGAGGTCTCGGCAGATATCTATGCCCAGGATAGCGACGAAAACATGGTCAAGTTGAGCGACAAGTTCTTGTCGTCTCCTTCAACATCTGCTGGTTTGTCAGAGGGCTGTCCAAAATAGTGTCTATGAACTGTGCTGTCTCGATCGCTCTCTCTCTCTTTTTCGACACTTCCGTTGCATACTTGCGTGACGTTACATTTGTAAAATTTTTACCCTCATGCGCCTAAAGAAGTTTCACTTCAAAAACATATTATTTCACGTACGTTTAATTATGTTTCTTAGCACATAGTGAAGAGGTAATTCAGAGTAGAGTATTCATCAACACAGGTAAAGGCTAATGAAAAGGTTAACAAATTCGAAACTTTTACCTAATGAGCGCTAAAATTTGAGTAGTAACGATATTTATAGAAGCTTTCACTGTATAATAGGTTTCTAAATTCACTAAAACTCGGAGTCAACTTTGAGATTATTTGTATTGAGTGAACAGTATCTTATTATGTTTCGAATTATTAACCCGTATATTATAGCTTAGTGTTACATAATCGTTGTATCTATAGCAAAGTTAGTTTGAAATGTAAAACTACTTTACGCATCCTTATAAAGATTTATTATTTACTTTTATTAATTTATTTAGAAACATTTACAATAATATAAAATAACAAAAATTCCCAAGGCAATATAGCTTACAACTCATTAATTGTACAAGATAAATAAACAATTAACATTTTAAAAGCAAATGAAATTATAAAACCAATTAGTATTAATAAAAGTAATTAATATTGAAGTATACCTTAACTGTTTATTTCAGAAATAATGAAATTTTGCTCTATTTCTGTGAATTTCGGCAAGTTATAATTAAAAATGACTATTTTTGTATCAACAACGTTAATAACCCTTGTGGCACATGACAGAGGGACAAATTTTAGTAGGCTAGCCCTCGCTACCGGGAGGCAGAGAGCGGTTGGGCGACGACGTGCGCCCACGCGTCCTTTAGAGGCACACAACTGCGGGTAGTGCAGCTGCCCGCACTGGGGTGTATGCACTACCCGGTACACAACAACGGTAAACAAACTGGGGTACATTAGTGGTAAACTCCATATTCTTTGAGATATAAAAACCGCACGAATTTGTTCTGTATTTTTTCATCATGTGAATACTCATAAGGCGCTCATAGCCCAGTTGCACTCGGTGATTAGAAACAATCACCGAGGGTAAGCAACGATGGCGCGGTCAGTACCTGGATGGGTGACCGCTAGTGGCATGTTACCATGAGCGTCTCCGTGATTCGGAGGTCACGTTAAGCAGTCGGTCCCGGTTGTTATCACACGATAACAGTCGTGAAGCTTAGTTGGAGGCCTTCGGGCGGCCTTAAAAACATCCAACGGCAAGATTTACGTAGCCACAACGTATTCTTGCCAGTCCCCAACCCGCACTTGGCCAGCGTGGGGATGTATGGCCTTAACCCTCTCCTGAGAGGAGACCCGAGCCCAGCAGTGGGACATTATGGGTTGTTGTTGTTGTTGTTGTTGTTGAATACTCACATCCCAGTCAAATGGGGATTTCAAATCAAGGCCGTCGATTCGAGATGACTCCGAACAAGTGCGTTGTACAACATTTTCACGACTTCTACATTTTTTAAATCTTTACAAGTTTGACGGTTGATGCCGTGTTGTCCCTGAAGGCCGTAGCTGAAGAGGCAGTGAGCTGTTGGCTGTGTCGTTGGACATCGCCAACGCATTTAATAGTCTGCCATTAAACTGCTCAATTTGTCGCCGGCGTACCGGGCGGGCGGAGGAACGCTTAACAGCGCCTCATGCCACCCAGACTGTGGCCGCGGATGGTCGGTACGGGTTTTCCCCTCCATCCGCTTTAGTGGCCAACGGCGAGGTGGAGACGTTTCGTGTGTGCCGTACGTCACCTAATTAGAGAGTTTATCAAAAGGCGGTGCCCGCGTCAGTGCGGGCAGGCGCTGGATGGCAGACCCATACCAGCCCAGATGTCGAAATAACAGCGGTTCCTGGATCACTTCCATCTCAGGCACAGAGTAGCACATCGTGTTGTTTTAGTCAGTCCGATTCAGACACACCAACCACCCCGCCGCAAACCCCGGTTGGGTGACGGCCCGTGGAGGTATCCACACGTAAAAGAAAAAGAAAGGTCATTTCCATCCCCAAGTCACGGTTAGAATCTAAGCATGATATCAATGCTTCATTCAATTTGTATGTGTCTACAGCAGCGGAGTCTTCGAACGTGTATAACTAATTACTCCCCACTTAGCTGTGTAAAATAAAGTTTATTAGTATTGTTCTACTGTACTATCTGATTTATATCCCCTAGTAACCTCTCCGCATCCGATGCGTCCGTTTTCGATAGATACAACTTAAATATCATCATCAATCATCAACAACCCACAATGTCCCACTGCTGTATTTAGGCCGCCCAAAGGCCTCCAACTAAACTTTTCAACTGTTATCCTGTGATCACAACCGGGACCGGCTGTTTAACGTCACCTCCAAGTCACGGATACACTCATGGTATCATTCCATCAGCGGTCACCCATCCAGGTACTGACCACGCCGGCGTTGCTTACCCTCCTGATTGTTTCTAATCACTGAGTACAAATGGCTATGAGCGCCTCCTTACATCCGATACACCTTAAAGAAGTCATCCGCAAAGAGCAGACACTCGCCATGCTGTACTATTGTTAGCAGGTTCGACCCCTGACTTATGATCGAAAAAGTAAAATACTACTATATACTATATAACTATCGGCTTTAGCTTTATTAACTTTCAGTGTCATTCTCTGTCCTCACACATTTTATTGTCTTAGATCTGTTATTATATTTATATTTAAAATCAACTGTCTGTAATATATTAATAAAATTCCCTACATAATTATAATGTTTTCAGTTTTTTCAGGAATACATATTTACAAGACAAGACAGAGCATATTCTAAAGCAACTTAATTTTTCCATAACAGAGGAAAGTATAGTTAGTAAGTAGTAGTTTTAAAAGTAAAGCTGTCAATGCGTTAAATTAATAGTTTTACTTTTAATTGTTTTAGCATTTAACTTGTCTTACGTTTTTAATAATTATAACTCATTATGCCTCAACAATGAATGTATAATTAAAAAAATAATGTCCGCAAATCGGAAACTATTGCTTTCAACACATGACAAAAGTGTGTCTAATCGACGATAAATGATTTCCGTAAAAGATTGCGTAAGAAAGTTTAATTGTAAAAAGTTATTATCTACAACGGCATTTTTATCAATAAGGTTAGATAAATTAATTTAAAAGTTTGTCATGTAAATTTATTCGACTGTTGTTGATGGGATCATGAAGCATATCATCAAACTCTAAAACTTTTTAAGTCTACTGAATAATAAATTTTAGCTCACGTTGACCACGTAAATGTATTTTACACAAAAGGACATGACCTAAGAATTTTGGAGTAATAAAAACATTTTATCAAAAAAGTAAGCCGCCGAAATAACTCTAGAGATAAAAATCATTTTTTATTTAACTTTTATAACTAAGTTCTTAAACTAATGTAAGTGTACCCACGTTACTTTGGGTCGGCGCCAAACAAGCAAATTAATGAATAGTTACGTAAAGCGTGAGCACGGTGCGACAGCCCCCTTCGCCGGAATATGAGAGAGTTCACGAAGTTAATATCAGCGAGACGGTAATACAAACGGGCAAACACGCGAGGGCACACGTCGTAGCAACTGGTCGTGTGAAATGCCCAATGAATGGAATATAAATATGTATAGCTGAAAATTTTGTTTTATTATTAATTACAATACAAGGTAATTTAGTGATCTTTGTTCATGGATTTTTTGGTGCCAAATCAAAATAACGTAGGTATACATACATTAGTTTATAAACTCAGTCATTAAAGGTTTAAATAATAAATGATTATTATTGTTTGTTTTTCAGTTTTATCGGCGGTTTAATTTTTTTTGCTAAAAAGTATTAATTTATATTTTTTTGTGGCTTTGAAGTACATGTTAAATTTTTGATTGCTTTTATAATATGACTAAAATAATACATAATATAGGCCTAAAATAGGTCTACACACAAGAGACTGTCAGATCTAAAGCTCATTCATCGTGTGGTTTTTTTTGTAAGCTAGGTTTATTATTATAATGTAATTTCTTAATTAAGTTATACATATAAACGAGTTGTTTATATGTATAACATTATTAAGAAATGCATTAAATTCTATGAGTAAACAATAAATCACCTTTTTTCCACCCTTAGGATATAATAGTTTTTTTTCAAATTTATATGGGATCAGTCTTAAGAAAATAATGTCTAGGTAAAGATATAGCCCTATCCAATAAAAGAAGAAATAATAAAATCGGGCTATTCTGTACAAAGTTATGTGAAGAAATATAGACGTCGACTTAAGAACCTCCTCCATTTTTTTTTGTCGGTATAAAAGCCATTGAGGGGTAAGTTATCGTAACGCCTGTGTCAACATCCTTTCAGAAGGCTATGGGGATGATAAACGGGAAATTCTAATACTGCTAATCTTCAGTTGGGTGATTACTGTACATAAACTCCAGAAGGTCTAGTGTCAGTCTAACCAATCGTCACGGCGACTGCATTCGGTTTTCGATCGACTCGAAATCTTTATCAATCGTAACAATAAACGCGCTCGACGTGCGGTCACTAATCTGACAGAAACAAAATCAGACAACACCCTGAGGGCACTACCCTAAGCAATACCGTATAGGTTCCTAATCCAAATATCAGCTTTGCATGTCGTGTCTTTCCTCCAGACTACTAGTATCTAGATCGGTATCTTAAAATGTCATATATCTACTAACCGTACTTCTTAGATTACCTAAGCAACTTGAAATAATAATGTAAGTCCTATGTTCCCTAGACGGGGCAGAGGGTTTCCACAGCATTCCGCCATCACGTTCGGTTGTGGGCTACGCATTTTAATTCACTTCACGTCATTCCGACCTTTTCCGCCTCGTCTGCAACTGTACGTCGCCAGGTCTATTTGGGACGACCACGTTTACGTTTTCCTCGAGAATTCTTATCGAGCGCCTGTTTGGCGATATGGTTGGAAACCCTACGCAGTGTGTGACCAGTCTAGTTCCACTTGTAACGCTTGACCTGTTGGTCGATCGGCGTTTCACGGCAGCGCTCCATTAGGTATTCGTTAGAGATTCTCTCAGGGCAGTAAATACCGAGAATTTAATGAAGACAGCGGTTAACGAAGACCTGGAGCCGATGCGAGATTTATTTGGTAATCTTCCACGTTTCACACCCATATAGCAGTACTGATTTGATGTTGGACCGGACTACTTTCAACTTAACTCTACTCCTTAATTTCCGTAACTGGCACACTACCCGCAATCATAAGAACGTTGCTCGGGCCTTGGCAATGCGCGAAATAAGGTCCTCTTCAGTTCAGTGATAGAATACAACTAAGACCCTATTCGTATTTGGTATTTAAATAATCTTCCTCTAACACCTAATCGTTTTACTTTCTATCATCAGCTCATGTGAATTTCTGAATGATAAACAAATGAATGTCGATGCGTACGTACAATATTGAAATCAACCTCTAATTCCTTACTGCTAAGAAGTTTTACCTTCTATCATCGGCTCATCTGAATATCATAAAGTTATACAACTATAGATACGCATAAAATTGGTAGAATTGTCCTCCAATGCCTAACCATTGAGGAGTTCTACCTTCCATCATCAGCTCATCATCATGACATGATGACTATTAATGTAAATACCGTAATAGCTTTAGAAAATATATGAAAAACACAGTACGTGCCTAACAAATTTAAAGGTTTCTTTCGATGTCTTTGAGATCCCATCATCAGATACTAATATTGTGGCAATGGGACCACCTCGGGAAAATGCCCTTTCAAATATAAGAAGAATTATTAAAATCAGGTTACTCTGTCAAAAGTTATACATGGTCAAAAAAATGTATACACTTTTTTTGTAGGTTAAAAGCAAAGTCCGGTTTCAAACTAAGACTGGAATAGAACTCATAGGTGTTCCTTAAAAATATAGGTAAATTTTTGGGCCGGCCCTAAACTGATATGATTAATGAGGTACTTAAAATAACAGGCGAAAGCATTAATCTGTTTAATCATTAATTTCTTAAAACTTCTCCATTATTTGCTAACATAAATGTATAAACGAGTTTTTTGCTGAATATTTATCGCAATAAATTTCATAACGAGTCACTCGAGCATTCTTGAATGAACGATGAGATAGTATAAGCAAAAACAAGGGCCAGAAAGACGAATGGCCCTTTAGACATGACAGTTACAAGCGGCCTGAATGCTTTCATAGGTAAAATGCTTATACACTGAATATTTTCATATTTTTTTTCAGTTTGCTCATTATAAAAATATTGGCGATTTTTCGAGCGTAATTGAAACACAAACTAAACTCTTCCGATTTATTGATATTTTATCTTTCGTTGATACACGTCGTATTCGATTATCGAAACGCAAATAATTAATTTGTTACTACTCTGAAGAGCGACTGTTTAATTGACTTCTTATTGGAACCTTTTTTCTCACCAAAATTTCGTTATCATCGAACACAGTAACTCACTAACCGCTAAATCCTAAAATTCCTACATCCTATAATATCATACGCTTACATATTAATACCTATATTTATTAATATCATTATTAAATTAATTAAATATTAAAATATGAGTTTGCACAATCGACCGATCTTCGTGGAAGTCAAGTGAAGTTCAAACGGCTAAGTATCTTTTAGAGAATATATGTGATATTTAAATTATTACATCCTACGATTACCTTTATTCAGCAAATAATCTCAATCTGACAGGGGAACGCGAGTGACTTTTTTGTTCGTGACAAAAAAACAGTTTAAGTATTTAAGACAGTTAGTAGCAAGTAAAATCATAGCTTATAAAAATCAGACAAATTCAAAAATTCCATTTGACTATTTCTTTTATAAAATGTTCTTATAAAATTTTATAATAAAAAGTAGCTAAAACGAATGTATCTGATTTATCGTTGAAGAGATTTTAAATTATTCGTAGCACGTTCGTAATCTTAAGCTACAACGGTCTACGAGGTGTAGTAGTCTGGCAACATAGCTACAAAAGATAAGCCGATAGAAAAAGCACACAAATTTCACTCGAAATTCGAAATTTGAGAGCCCCGTGGGATGCTACTGATGTACTAGTAGTGTTATCGGTCTACTAATACTACTAAAGTTACTAAACCACAAAATCTGTGAAAGATCAAGAAATATGTATAGAAAATAAAATAATAATATTATCTGCTTTCACACATTTCAAAAACTAAGAACATATCATACAGATGCTTTTCTACTTAATCACTGGCTTATAAACAAATGAATATCTTTATTTTATATAATTATACTTCACACAAGTAAACTTCATTTTGTGGAGGTTTGCGATTATTTTATACTGTTACTGATTTTAATACTCTGCTATGAATACAAGCCATTAGAGCTTATTGCGGGCATTATACTTGGCAAGCTTGCAAAGCGATAGCTAATAAAGAGGACGATCTTAGACATTGTAACACCTTTTTATTGTAGTCGTAAAAATGCTTTATTTATCTTTAACGTTATGGGTATGACTTGAGCGAAACTCCTGTAATCATTGTAATTTTTTCATTAACATTATGATACTGTTAATTTAAATTAAGCCAGTAAGTGGTGGTTCTTGATAAAGAAGAACACTGAATAATAATACGGTTTTGACTGCACGATTGGCCTAGTGATTTCAGCGGGTGCCACACCGCTTTCTACTACGCCAAGTGTTATGGGTTCAAATCCCACATGGGACAACACTTCGTATGATTCAAAAATTGCTGTCCTGACTCTGGGTGTTCTTTGTTTTCGTTACATGTATGTTTGTAAAGTCCCCCGCGATACAGGATGTAAATTCCTAATGAGGGAGTCTAAAAAAAAAACTATCATACTACTACGCTGAATGTCGTAGATTCAAATCTACCATATGACAACATGTGATCAACAAATTGTAATTCTGGGCATGAATATTTTTGAGTCCGTTTCTTGTTTGTAAAGTCCCCCACAACATAAGATATTCCTAACGGAAGAGTTGCCTTGTTTTTTAACAGCAGTTCAAAAATGCTATAAATTATTATTGAATGCTTTTTAATTTTTATAAAAACATAGAAATTAGTCAATTTTCACTGGTATCATATTTCAGTACCTCTATAACCTAAATGTAATGTTTTTAGTTTTAAAGTAGGAAAAATGAGCAAAACAGCAATCCTATCCTTTGAAATGTCAACATTAATTAGTGGCTTAAAGTTTGAGGTTGTTAATTTTGATTAAAACCGAAAGGCGCATGGAGTGAGTAATTTTGTCACAATAACTGAAACACTGAATAATATCATACGTATTTTAGATATAAAAAACCCGCGTTTATGTCGTTTATCGTATTATAAATAAGCGTATGTCCTTCCTCAAGAATCAAAGTATCTCTATGCTGAATTTCATACAACTAGTTGCAGCTCTTTAACCGTGAAAACGTAATAGGTAGACAAACAGAGTTACGTTCGAATTTATAATATTAATATGGATATGGTTTATGGTTACTTTAAATATCAAAAAATTTTGATGACCTTCGATATTTTCCTGTTATATATGTGTTTCATTGCAATTATCAATTTTTTAAACGCTATCAACCAAGACCTACATTATATACTAGCTGACCCGCACAACTTTATATGCCTCTTCAATTAGTCGAAGCGTAAAACTCACAGATATAGCGTGAACTATGTTATTTGCCAAAAAATGCTTTAGTAGGTCAACCGAAATAGACAGACATGGCAACTGTGGCGGACTTCATTTTATTTTTTTTAAAAGAGGATAATTCTGTTATTTATTATTTTTGACCGACTTTAAAATAGAAGAAGGTTTCTCAATTCGACCGTATAGCTTGGCAAAAAAATCATGAAGCGGAACTATAAAATATGATCACTGACAACACTCCGTTTGGCGGTTGTTAATCACGTCATGTCGGTGCGAGTTACGCGTCTAAACAATTTTGATACTTTTTTGTTGATATTAAATAGTCACAGAAAAAAAAAATAGAGTGATTTGGCTTATGTAACAATAGTAGGTAGGTCGTAAACCTGTATATACTTGAGTAAATATCTTTTTTTACGAACGATAGTGGCACTGCCATTACTTTCATGGCTTGTTTGCCAAGTTGATTATTATGCATATTTTTTATGTGTCTTTGCAATTCATGAACCAATTTTGATTTTTGTCATAGTTAAGTTCTCAAATGTAATAATATTTTACCATATTTGAAACATTCATCAATGGTGCTCGTAATCGTGGTGACTTTATTTTATTTTTTATTTTATTTAATTGACTAGTTATTATATAGCCTATATATAATCTTCTTTTATATATGTGTTATCTCACTGAAATATATTTTTATTTATAATATTATATTAGAATAGATTCAGAACAATATACACATTCTGAGATTTTTTAATTGAACAAGTCTTTAACTTTTTGCTAAATAATAAAACTGACTAACACTCAACATTTTAAACTCACGACCATAGAATTAAATATCAACATTTCAACATTCGTGCGTTTAAATATTAATGTGTATGAGTGAGTTAAATCAAAGGTGTATTTTGATTTTGTGAACATAGCTATTATTACTAACGTTTGTGGCACAAATACGCACAAACCAATTTTACTGCGCAAACGAAGTTACTCATTTATTCGGTATACGGGAGTGGCTGATATAAAAGTTTTCCCATTATTCTGCGACGCCATTGTTTGGCTTTGTTTATAATTATTGTGTTGTTCTTTATTTATGATTGTTAAGCTCAAATAATACCTATACCTATCGAGTGCGTCACGTCACAAATACTAAAGCATAAATTATAATTTATAGATACTTAGTAGGTACATAATTATGTTCTAAATATGAATTAATCGCCGAGCCAATCTTTCAAATGCTTAATTTATACTCCACATTTTTCTCTTATGAAGCTAATTTGTTTACATTTTTCACGGATCATTGACTACCGCAACCCAAAAAATAGCTTTAGGCAAGGGTTGTCCTTTTGTCAAAACAAAGGCACACACATTTGTGAATGTATAGAATTTGATATAACCTAAGAGTCTCCAAAATAAAACTAATAAAAATTCCATTATTTTCATGTCCAATGTAAAGTTAGAAAAATTAAATACGAACGAATGAACAAAAGTTTGTTTAGAAACCATTCTAACGATTAAAATTAATTGAATACTGTTTTTTGACCACGACTCCTCCAGCGTATATATCGGTTATCGCGACAAAAAGTTTCTGTCTTCCGTCAAGGTGTAATCTATCTCTATACCGAAATGCATCCACATTGATTCAGTGATTTTGCCGTAAAAGCTTAAGAGACAGACAGATACACAGACAGATAAATAAAGTTACTTTCGAATTTATTACGTTAAGTATGGTAAAAGGATAAGTACGCAAATATATATAAAAGTAACAGTTAAAACATGTATATTGATGAAAACTCTAAAAGATCATTCATATTAACAGTCTGTTATTTATTAAATAAAAATTATATGAAAAAGTGTATTTTATTGCAAAAATTTTTAAATAATAAGTTATTATACTTAGTCAAGAAGACAGAATATTGTTTTGTTTTAATATTTTAACTTGAATATCTAACAGATACAATCATTCACACTTATTTTGAACGAGGAAACAAAGTTTAAAAATACCAACCAGAGTCAATTCTTACATTGAGGTTTTTTTACCCATATAACTAAATACCTCATTTCAAATGTTGATAAATGCCTTCGATTTTGCTAGTTCATAAACAAGCAATGAACGTCAACATCTAGCTTTGCTATAGGTTAGAAATCGTGGCCATAAATGTATGGCACTTAGCCTTAATGTTTTAAGTGTTCGTGAGCGTGGAACTCAAAATGGCGGCCATTAAATGAAATGGCGCTTCACATTGAAACACCTCTTGTTCTTTTTCAACCTCGTTGATAATACTCGCTAAAGTGACGCAAATTGTTTCAATATTTTTTATTTTAAACACGTTCTATTTTCAAAAATAGAAAGTGGAACATTCTTAAGTTCCACTTTCTTCTCACTTCTTAAGTTCACTTAAGTGAAAATAATTCAAAAAATGATTTATGTAAATACATTTGTCTTTTGAGAATAAAATATAAAAACAAAGATAATCAAAATATTAAATATCATTAATATTAAATAAAAATAACAGTAATATAGAAATATTAAATTACTTACATAACATTTTGATAAATCATTATAAATACTAATCACATGAATTACGAGTGTACGATATGTTTATAGCTTTATCTCCAACCATTTGGCTGTTAAAGCTGTATGACAGACGATGTACTCATGTGGTGACAGTAATAGGGTTTCATTTGGAAAAATACAACACATTATTCTTAAGGCCTGTCAAAAATCTATCATTTAGTTGTTATTTATCATCATCATCAGTCTATCGCTGTCCACGATGGAAAAGAGCTACTATCGTTGGATGAACAAGTGACGAAGAATTGGAGAGGCCAATGTCCATCAGTAGACTGAAATCTTTGTTATTATTAATGTTTGATTATTATAAAAGTGCTAGTCAATTCCTGAACTAGGCCCAATACGTAATTAATATACAAACCTAAGCTTACATAGAATGATATATAATTAATTTCATGATAAATGGTAACTGTATCATCATCACTTTGATAAAAGAAAGAGAAAATTTAAAATCAATCTACTTCACTGTTTCTTTCCAATTTCCATTCAGCCAAGGAAGGATACTGCGAAGGCTATATTCTCGACACTCTCTAGAAACTCCGTAACTTAGTGTGTAAGTTATAACTTTCTAGACGAAAGTTGCGAAGAACTTTGTTGGTCTATTATGCAATAGAGCCACATGGGTCACCAAAAAGAAATAAATAGCCACAGCGTGTTTTTCCGATACAAAACAGTGGCATTTTTTGCGAGAGGAATTTACAGATACACATTTTTTATGGAATAGGGGCAAACGAGCAGACGTATAGCCTGATGGTAAGTGATTACCGCCACCCATGGGCACCCGCAACACCAGAGGCGTTACAAGTATGGGCTTTCGGTATCCTCACTCACACGGAAAAACACAGAGCAAGCGCTGTTTCACACCGGTTTTCTGTGAGGCCGTGGTATCACTCCGCTGGAGCCGGACGATTCACGCCGAAGCTTGCCTCTCCCGCTTGCGCGCATGATACCAATGACTGCGATCATCAATCGCGATCATTGGTATCATGATGAGAAAATTAATCTTTTGTTTTAAGCCGGACTGACTTCTTATCTGAATGATTTCCAAGTATTTATAATTTTGTTATTGACTAGCTGAGCACCGCAATATTGACTGCGGTTCCACAACGATCACAGGCAAAGCCACGGGGCAAAACTCGTCTAAAAAAGTGAGTTACTCCTTATATAATCAACTATCTGCCAGTGAAAGGTCCATCAAAATTCCTGTAGAATTTGTTTTTTAAATTACTTTTTTGATATAAGTACTACAGTAGTTTTTTAAAGATCAAAAAACTGATAATTTTAAATTATAAACAGACTCTACGATTTTATTTATTCGTGTAGATAGACTTGTCTTTGCTTTTTTAATTAAAATCAGATAGTATTCCAACATCTAAAAAAAAATTAATACTGCCTGAAAAGCAGATAAAATAATGATTTGTCCATTATAAAAATCCTGAACGTTGGGGTCTATGCAATAATGTAAAAACATAAAGACAAGATGTTTAAGATTATCTAGGTTTCTGATAAAAAAAAATGTTTACAGTATGTATTATATACCATATACATTCTATGTACCTTCTTATTTTGTAACTCCAAGTGGCTGTTGAGTCTGTAAAATCTAGCTTTTGCTCCTAACTTCCTATGCTTCAAATTAATTTTTATGGTTTGTATAAATTTAAATAGTAGTATTACAATCAACCCTGGCAATAATTTTGATTTGACCACTTTAATAATAAGTATATATGAATGTACTGTTTTGATTTAGGCATAAAGTGTATTAATATACTGAAAATACATCAATAATCAATGCATTAGGAAGCTTAATCGCATAATTCTGCTCTTTAATTACATCTCAGCACTAACTCCAATAACTGGCGCGCTTAAATCACTATAATATTAATAGCCTCAGTGACTTCTAATCTCAGCAATTAATCTAAGTAGGTATAATTTTATCGTTAATTTATCTTTGCTTTTTTCATTAACGTTGGATAGTTTGTACATTTCAGAGAAATCTAAGTCTGAAAAAATCTGATAAAGTGATTAAGGGCTGATCGCTAGTTCTCCCATTTTATGGTTCGCAGAATAAATGTTTTTAACCTACTTACTTTATTATGTAGTGGTTTCTATAAAGTATAGTGCAAATATTTAATTCTGATCGCGTATTTAATATTCCAAAAACAATTTATTTATAATCATAGAAGTATGTATATGTCTTATAAGTATGTAACCTGTGTGCAGCTACCTTACAAAATATCTACACCACCCGAAGGTTGGCTGGAAGAGAATGCACTTGACATTAGATCCGCCGATGTACAATTGTAGTGCATTAAGTTTTTTTAATAAATATATAAAATAACTGTAGAATATACTTTTGATACGTAGGTGAAGTAAACGTGTAATAAAACTAACCAGTGATATTTTATTCGACCGAAAACTATAATTGTTAAAAATATAACATTCAGGAATAATACGTTTATAAATAGTTTGTTTAGTATTAATCATAAAAAATATTATTATGGGTAAGTAGAAATAATTTTTAGAACTGTTCAGTAGTTTTAAAAAATACTCCTTACACCGACATATACCGACTATAACACGTTAATATTAATAACACGGGAACGTTATTAACCTTATCAAAGATACCAAAATTTACGCAACCATGTATTATATAACTCACCGCAAATACGCGAGGCCAACTACAATCTGAGTATATAGAAGCTAAGCTAACTTATTAAGATTACTGCTAGTATAAAAATTTAACGTTTGAACATTCTTAAAACATACATTAAGATATATAAAAGTATATTTTTTATTATACTAGTTATAACATATATGTATAAAGAAATTCTTACCATGTTTGTGTAGAAAAGTTGTCTGTGCCGAGAACTCGTAACTACTTACTTAGTAAGTTTGCGTATTAAAGACCACGCAATAATAGTAACTTATTATATTTGCTTACATTTTTTATACAATGAAATAAGTAATTAATATCTGTACTTATTAAATTTACTATAATATGATGACTTCAAAAGTCAAATTATATATTCTAACGTGTTTATACAACTGCTAACGTAAATGTACTATTAACTCGTTTTATATTAAAATAATATATACTTAAGTGACAATAATTAAATTGTGGGATACCAAATTTATTTTAATTGTTTACTGAATCATGTAAACATTTTCATTAATTTATTAGAGCAGTTTAAGTTAATTGGTAAATTAAGACATTTATAATATTTAAAACTTTACTATTCTAAACCAAGTTATCGAATAAATTTCATGTTTAAGGAATGGTAATAGATTTGAAACCTTAAATATTGTGTTTCTGTTGGTTTAAATATTCAGATTAAGGTTCTACTTTGACATTTTTAGACATATAGTACTAACTGTTATAAAGATTATAAATAATGATATATTAATTCGGTAAAAGAATGTTACGAGCTGTTAGGTATTGACAAAATTCTCGTAGGTAATATATTGCCACAGTTCTTTTTCTTCTCTTTTAAAATAATTACCGGTATAGTCAAAAATAACTTACTGCTAATATAAGATATGATTTGTAAACTATAGCCAGTTTAACTTAAGAGACATGCGACATAAACACGGTTAAGCCTACACATTCTCCGCGGTGTTTTTAAGCAATATCCTCTCCACCCAATGAATTTCTCATATTTTATTCGATTTCAATTCCGATCTAATATACTTCCAACTTTCCCAAGTTTATTTCCCAAAGGTAAGTTGATGCAAATAACTATGCTCCCTACTATGTTATACTTGGCAGAAATTTAAGTATAGGAAAGCAAAATGAAACTATGTAATATACCTCTACTTTATACCCCATATTGACGGAAGAATTTCCATGTAGATATTTATGTTAAGCAGACACATATTCGTAAAGAAACGAAAATTACCATTTACACTCAGGAAAAATATTTAACTCAGTACTGTTTCTACGAGAAAATGCTCCAAAACCTTTCTTAGGCTCTTGTACGCATTGTGATAAATTTGTAAAGCATATGTAGGTCAGTACTTCTCTTGCATATGTATACAGCATTAACCTTTGCATACAGCCACTAATAAATTATTCGTTCTTTGTATGCAACTATAAGCTTATTCATAAGACCTAGACTGTATTAAAGCACTTTCAGAAAAAAACAAAAATATAGACGTTCATATATATCGTTAGTATTACATGTTAACCAATTTTGATAATACTTTTTTTATTTGAAAGCCGGTGATTTCCCTTTTCATTTAGGTCTACTTTGGTTCACTTAGTCGAAAGTTTTGAAGTAATAAACAAAAAAATACAGTCAAATTTAGTCGCTTTATTTTACTTTAATTAAGTTTTTGACTTTTACCAAAGGTTGAACTTGTAATGCTTTAAAAATTTTTAAGGAAGGCACTGTAAAAATAGAAATTTTTAGTGTTCAAATTTCATTAAAACTAAACACAGTAACTTTTGATTCAGAAGCCATCTTTCAAAATGACACTAGGAACTCTAGGAAGGAATACGATAAATGCTAAAACAACTATGTTGTTTAAACTACAAACGATTTATATTTTTAACACAAAAAGTATTATTTTCTTTGCAAAGCTTTCAGTCCGCCTTCACAAGAACACATAAATAAACAGTTCAAGTTAACTGTGCCTATCAAGTTTTCATGCTTTTGCATCACTTGCACACACAAGCAATCCTCATAGTTATTATTTATTATGTTATGACGAACTCACTATTCAAATGTTTTGTCACACAGGTAGTTAATTTAATGATAATAATAAATGTTTCAGATGAAGCTTGTATTATGGGTAGTAGAAAACTGGTATGAATACATACATACTTTTTTTTTGTATTATAAATACATACGTATTATACAAAGAAAACACGCAATCTTGGTCCGACTCAGGCTTCGAACCCGAGACCTTATGGACAGCAGTCGCGTACGCTACCACTGCGACGAGGCAGACTATTATATTATAATTTAAATTATATGTTAATAAGCTTATTTGCAACACTTTCAGTGATGCTCGGCTGCTATTAGTCGTAGCGTGAAATTATATAGTCCATAAATCGGCAAGATTACACGGGACTTTTGACAGTTTTTAAAAATACTTACAAGTACCTACACCTTAATTAAGAATGTACCTACGCTGTATCAAAGGTCGGCCTTATAACTTTGACGACAAGGTAAGTAACTCGACTGTATATGATAAGAATATAGTTTTACTAAGCCATAAGCCACTTAAAAAAGAAATGAAATCCCACTAAAAACATTTTCATGTATTACGTTGCCAAGCCGACTGCGTATGGCTTAGCCTGTGAATAAAATATCATATCTTATGTAGAGCCAAGCTTCTGAACCTACACTCCCTAACTCTACCAACCCTAACTACACAAACTCATCTCAGTAGAATGTATAGCTTTGCTGGTATAAATTTATAGCTACACGTACCTTTCCCAAAATTCACCAGCTCGCGGAATACATATTTATACACAGACTATAACAGAAAAGAGCATTAACAAAATAACCATTTATGGCACATTAAAATTTACATAGTATAATGGATTCTAATTTAAAACACCTATTCGGTAAACCTCAATTTATGGTATATAAACGGTATAAACAAGCGCTATCTTTCCTGCAATTATCTCAATATTTATGAGCGGAAAGTGTCAACCTCCGGCAAAGTAGCGCGCCTCCTATTGCCGGGGAGGTACAGAGTATTGCGCCAGTACTCACTATGTTATTAAATCCGCTAATCATTATAAGTTGGTAACGAAGATATACGAGGATGGTTAATTGGATCAGTCTTCAGTAAACATGGTTCATTAATAAAGAAGTTCTGAATAACCAAGTGTTTGTAAGTGATAAAACGTATGTAATAAACTCAACCATTAAAACCACTATTACTAATGGAAACAAAAAAAATGTACAGGTTTAGTCAGTTAAAAAAAAACCCTTTGCTGGTTCTTTTCATTTCTTCTTCGGGAGCATTACTATACTAATATCTCCTTTTCCTTATTCCACTTATTTATCGTATTTCTTAAGAAATCTATATTAAGAAACACTACAGAAGTACGCTTCCTTTCCAGGAAAGAAATGAAACACAAAAAAGGAACATGCAAATGTAAACATTATTTCATTTTCGTGGTTTGAATTAAGAACAAAATTATAATAACTCCGGATAAGAGAAGCGAACCCGATTGTAGAAAACAAACCCGCACATTTCACTAAAAATAGTTGAGAATGCTATTGAAGTAATCGTTGCTGATGCAAAAGAAATTTAACGAGCAGCATATTCGTAATATACTCGTTTATATGATGTATTTTCCTAGGCTATTATTCCCAAGATTATTTGGAGTCAGCTACTAACTTCAACTGGTTTTAACTGAATATCAGTTTTTCTTGACTGTCCAATGACGATTGTCATAGGTGTTCATGACAACCGAGACCGTAGGCTTAGCGTGCTCTCCGAGGCACGGGCGGGAAACACCACAATCTTCCATACTCGGGGATTCCATTAAAAATGTCTAGTAAGAAAACCCCAACAGAAGTCCAACCTGGGTATTGAGCTCGAGACCTTTTAATCGGTAGTCGTTTACAGTAACCGCTAGACCAACGAGGCAGTTTTACTTGTTTATATGTTAAAATACTATAATTATATTGTTATCTGAATACTCTATAAAGATTGTAACACGGCGCAAAAGTTTATCAAAGATTTTAAAGTTTAAACATATACTTAAAATTCGTTTAATGCACAAATAACGTTAAATTCATATTATTGAAACGTCTTTCTCATAAATATATACAGCAACAAGTAAACAACAAATAAATCTCTTCTTCGTCTATAAGATGCTAGTTCAAACATTAATATAGCTCAGAAAAATAATAAGATAGTCTTTATTTGTTTATTAAGATAACATTGCGCTGTATTTGTTATTGAAACATCCAAGAAGTTTTTATTTTTTTTCCTAAGCTAGAAAGATTTAAAAATATATTAGTCTCACAAATATTTACTTGCAAAAAAATTATCACTTAGCACCACTGGCCAACTAACTTTTTCATAATATTGTAAAATTTATAAGGTTTTAAATATATTGCAAAGAAAGATTATCTTTAAAGTCTTTTGAGAATTTAGTGAATCATAGAAATTTATCAATCAGAGGATAATTTGAAACATTTAAAGATGTAATTAACAAAAAAGTGCGAAGACTCGTACTGGTTCCCTTCAATAAGTTCACACTTCTTAAGTTTCCTTTTATCTCAACGAAATCAAGTGGATATAAGCTCAAATCTCTCAATAGTTCTTATTGAAGTGAGTGTTCTTATATTGAACAAGACAAAAACGATTAACTTAATTAAATTGGAGTAACAGATAAAGAAAAAAGTAATATTTATCTACATAAATATGCATATCGTATTTGAGTATATATAACACGTAAAAGACTTAACTTAGTTAATTGTCCATGCTTGATAAAAAATAAATACATTAATACATATTTAATAACTATGATATACACGGGCTGTTCCAAAAATAGTGAGTGAAATGAAAAATAGTCAGAATATAAAAAAAAAGATTATGCAGAGCTTTCAAAAATATTCCCCTCCAACCCCAATGCACTTATGCATTCGGGGGAACCAGCTTTCACTCAAAAAACGTGTCTTGAGAGTTTCTGTCGTGGAGGTCGAGAAATAATCACAGAAATTCTTATTTTCCTCCACGAAGCATTTTTTTGCTGTGGGGCATAAAATAACGCAAGGAGCTAAATCTGGGCTGTACAGAGGATGGGGTAACTTCCAAGACGTCCTTTCTCCTTTTTTTGATGAGATGACAACCAATCGGATCAGCTATTTCTGCCAATGTCAAGTTATTAAAGTTTTCATTTCTAAGTCTTCGAGTCTTCAAGTCTTTGTCGTGATGGAATTAATGATAAAAATATAAAAAATGTGGATGACATGCAATGGGGACCGTCTTTCGCAAAAACAAAAAACGATCTCCCTTCCGAAACGTCCTTTGTTGCAAACAAAAAAGAGTGCCAGATAATCTTTAGATATATTAAAAAAAAACTACACATAGGTGGCCAGCGATTTTCACAAAAAAGGTTTGTGTTGAAATTAGCCGTCTATCCAAAATAGTTTCATGAAAGTAGAGTTTGTATTAATTCTGTGGCTATCAATTTTCAAAACAACCTACCAAGGTTAAGGGACGTGGTAAATAACGTTAAATGTGATAGTGGATATTACGCAAGTTAAAGCTAAGGACGATATTGTACTAACCAAACTGTAATAATTCTTTTGAAACGAGACTAGGCTAAAAAAGTTTTCCGAATATTATAGTTTACTCGCAGCTAGTTACATTCTTGCCGTCAACGATATACTTTAAAAAATCATGTTACGTATGAGTCGGGACTTAGTCGGCGTGGTCTCTCGAGACGAGCCGCCCGTGCTATCAAGTAGCTCAGACACTCCAAGTCGATAGTGCTCGACTCGAGGTAACTCTCCGAACACAATATTTTTATCTCTTCACTTTTTATCGATTTCGTTTTAAGACATTTACTTTTAAACTGACAGGTCTGTTGAGATCGCCAAGCTCGAGAAAATATCGGCTTATTGAAAAGCGGAGGCCGTCGTTGAGTGAAGTGTTTGTGTACATTCTGTTATTATAGTTTTATTTTACAATCCTCAAAGGATATTGAAAGGGTACAATTTGTTTATTCATTGTTTTTAGAAGCTACTTACTGTGTACTTGTTCTTGCGTTGAAAATATTTGTAATAATATAACAAAAAAGTTTCCTAAAACACAACAAAATATTTGAATAATACCTACCTCATTTTCACAATTGAGTGTAAATATTATTTTACATTTATTTATTTGTGAACATAAGTTTATGAAAAAGTAAGATAGTGCTTAGTATATCATTACTATATGTGAAATTGTAGATGTAAATTCGGGAGCCTTATCCTCTACATTAGATCTAAAATCTCAATCTTGGTAGGTAAAGCAGCAGGATCTAAAAGCTTTGACAAAATAACGTCCGGAATATGATATGAATGAATTATCTATAACAACATCAAAACAACCGAAATAAAATCTATAGCACAGAGTTGTATCTTCACAGAAGAAGGGAAAGTTGTTTAGTCCAGTAAATCCAGTAATATAAGAGTTAATCTATCTAATTAAGATTAAAATAAATAGATAAATAGCTTTAGGACATCCAACACCCTAGCATAGTCCCAAAATAAGCAGGCCATGTATTATGGGTACTAAACAACCGACATAATTACAAATGTACCTTTTTTGTAAATACATCCATATTACACATAGGAAACACCCAAACTCCGAAACAAGTATTTGCAGATCATACAAACATTTGGTCCGACCCGGGAAACGTACCCGAGATCACTCTTACGCATACCGTAGAAGTCGCATATGCTACCACTGTACTGCGTCATGTATAGCCAAAATAAATAATTACCTGCAAAGTATTATTTATGCCACAGCATGGCCGGCGCATACATTTTTAAATATAAACCATTTACGAGGGATTTTGATTAAAGAAAATTATGCCATTACAGCAGAATGGGGATACATGTATTCTAAGCTTAACGGCCCTTGCTATCGTTTAATGATGAACATTCTTAGGATAAGGATATCGTGAATTGCGTTGTTAATATCTCAAAAATTTCTGAGACACCACTTTATATATTGTTTTGACAATAATAACTCATCATTGCTAACAAATAACAGAATATACACAAATGCAGATTACGTATATTAATACGTAATGCATATTAATACGTATTACGTAAATGCAGATTACGTATATTAATACGTAATCTGCATTTGTGTACATTCTGTTATTATGTGTAAATATGTTATATAACAATGACTAATATAGTGTAACTATGATAGTAAAAAATTATAAATATGTAAAACATAAATAAGGTTCTAACTGCAAATGTGGGAATAATTGTGGATACAACACAGCAAAATTTCGTATTGAATTTATGCTGTAATTATTTTAACATGAAATTCGCGAGCAGATGACAGCAAACCAACAAAATTGAGGCAGGCGAGAGGCGTGGGCAAATAAATACTTGCATTTTTAGCGTGTTTAGCTCCGTACAGTATCTTTATTTTCCCAAAACTCAATTCAAAAAAGAGATTTGACATTTATGGAACCAGAAGAGACAGTAATTGCTTTCAACCAGCACGTAAAAAACATTCCCTCAGACCAATGGTCCTCGTGTTTTCGAAAATGGTTTGAACGATTGAACATGTTTAAAATTTAACGGAGAATACTTTCATAAGCAAGATATTTATATATATATTATTACGCAAATAAATTGGTTTATTCATGGGCTACGCAAAACTTTCAGTTTCACCTAAATATTTATGGAACCGTTGAATATACGAACTTGCAAAGTTTAATGTTTACAGTATTTAACCCTTGACCTGTCATTCATAATTGAATTTCATAATTGAATTTAAGATTTGTAATTTATAGAGTTGCACACAATTGTTCACTAAATTGCTAATAAATGTATTTTTGTGTTAGTTTTGGTCCATTTTACCTGAAATATTATAACCTTACCAGAGAGAAAAATATGAGTAGTTCTGGTCCAACACAGAATGTTTTTTTTTTTGTAGTACTATGCCAATTCCAAACTCACTTTAAAAAAAATCTATTTAAGTGAATTATAATTAACGGTATTTAATAAATATTTGTAAGTAACAAGAAGACAGATGACTTAAAAAAAACATCAAGATAGCTATTAGGCATTTTAGGGAAATTCCCTCGAACTTAGTTCCCTCTTACGATTAAATAAATAATAATAATAGTATTTGATTTATGAATTATGTGATTTGTAGCTACATGTAAGTAAATCTGCCGTGTTTATGCTATTAAGCATTAATATATAGAGCGTCTATTTGTACAAACATTAAGTAAATACAACGACACAACAACGCCATCTAGTCCCAAACTAAGCAGAGGTTGTATTATGGGTACTAGACAACTAATATAAATACATAAATACTTTTTTTTGTTAAACATTATACCTAGAAAACACCCAAACTCCGAAACAAATACTTGCAGATCATACAAACATTTGGTCCGACCCGGCAATCGAACTCCTCCAACAACAGCAGTCGCTTATGCTACCGCTGCGCCACCCAGGCAGTCCATGTAGCCTCGAATTAGAGTACATGTTAATAACGATTTATCATTTGTGAAGAACGGGTGTGTCTCTCCACTCCAACTCAAAGGGAGGATCCTCCGACGAGACGAGGTATCATGCCTGGCGGGCCTCTGCGCAACGGTTGATGTTGCGATGTTGTATATATGACAATCGGCGCGATTCATGATTGGTAGTGTTGTGTAGTAATTTACTCCGTATTCAGTGTATCTGCGGTAGATGGCGCTGTCATATGTTTTAGTTGCCGCTATATGTGGAAGTCGCCACAATTAGTTAAACTACCCAGAGACCTTAAATATTTTAACTTCATGAATGCTTATTGATAAACAATTTTGATGTTATACTTTTTCGACTATTTAAAAGTTTCGTGGTTCTTTATGTCGGGAAACAAACAAAAACTTTGAAATATGGTAAATAGGGAGTTCATTTAAAAAACTTAGCCAACTGAGCTACTATATTATTTATAAAATTTGGACAAAAAACTTCAAACACATCATAAAACCGCTGAATCCTAAGGTGATTTGAAAGTTAATTTTAAAATACCACGTATAATAAATTTCAAAGCGAAATTGCCTGCAAATGGGCATTAAGTCCGCCGATGTACAGGTTTAATGCATGAAGTTTTTACATAAATAAAAAAACAAATATATTGAAAGCAGTCAATTTACGAGCTTGTTCATGTATATCCGAGTACCGCAACTAAATCTCCACATGAGTGATTACAATAAACGAGGTGTGTATCGATTCATTTATTAATGCGTCATATTTGAAAGCGTGCAACATATAAATCCATATTTATTCAGACGCATTAATTGCCCTTACAAATATGCTACCTATTTTGGAAGATTTTTTAAAGCCTGCCAGGGTAAGCATGAGCAGAGAAAACTGTTTTATGCCCCTGTATTTTTCTAAAAAGGTCACATGACCAATCAATTTTCGACAAGTGCCCATAGTCTATTACTGACAGTCTAAATTAACCAACATGTTTATCGACCATACTCACTGCGAATGCAAACAGGACAACAATACATCATGGTGATCCAAACTATAGCGGTCTATTAAGATTTTTCTGCATTATTGGGCCTCCGGTCTCGAACTCACCAACGAAACACGACCGCACGAATGCGTCATTTTAGGTTAGTTCACTCACTACATCAATGCTTAATTAGTAAAGCTTGGTTCACAGTCTAAAGTACGTTTCTAATGCTTTCTTATTACTTGATTCCTACATATCATATGGCATTATATATTCTATACTGTTTGCTACGGATATTGCATATTTGTTGACCAGTTATGTGAAATTCATATCTGCTCCGTGATTTGAATGCCGATAATGTTCAAGTCGAGAATACTTATAGGTATAAAAAACGAATCTAAGTACACATTTCCCAATAACCAAGTCCAACACTACATAACTGGAATAGATACAGGTGTAAAAATTACAGAATATATAATAACATGAATTACGGGCAACGTCTAAGAACACGGACAGTACAGAAAGTATTAACTTCTGGCGTAGTTTTTCATGATTTTCATTACATTATAATTTATACACAACATACAACATTATAATGCTGAAAATTAAACAATAAAAGTATGAACTATTAAACGGATTACTTTCACTATCAGCGTTCAGCGTAAACTATTTCCGAACATACATATATAAATAATTATAGATGCTCGTCCACAGTTACACTGTCATTTTGAACTTGTAAGTGCATATAATTGTTATTTTTAATTAGCAAAAGAGCTTAGCTCTTCTTAGTGTCTAAATCAAGTGCATATATGTATGCAATTAGCTAGATGCCAACCGTAGTCTGAAATTTCGTTAGCGAAGCTCTCAACTTCAAGGAAATGAAATTAAACGAGCAGGTTATAATTTCTGTCTTATGAAAGATGCTATTACCTTACCGAGCTTTAAAGAACACTTCACAGTATAACACTATGTATGAAAATATTATATAGAACTTCGACAAGACCAAGGTCATGTTCAATGAACATGTACTACCGGAACCGGTTGCGGTACACGGTGCCACGGTGAAATTGGAGAGGCCTATGTCCAGCAGTGGACTGCGATAGGCTGATGATGAGGAGTACATCATTAGAATTCAGTTAATCACCCAGAGTTTTTAGTTTCAATTGGCACTAAATGTAGCTCATTTGAAAGGCGTGTACTTATAATTATGACCAATGAAATAGTTAGGAATACACTATTATTTTTTATCTAATAAAAAAACCTAAATCTACACAAAGTTATGATAAAAGTGGGACTTACCTATAGTTGTGAGCGCCAAAGTGCACCAGTAATAACTTTGTAAGTACTGCTTAACCACGTCTGCCGTTTCAGTATCATGATACACCCAGTTTTTACTACCGAATCCATTGTTTTTATATATTATATGGTACAAGCACCCGTTCCAATGAAATATCACTAACAAATAATGAATTAAACTCGTCGATCTAAATAAGTTCGGATAGTTCGTATGTCTCTCTGTACGGTCCATGAACGCCCAAAACCGATATATCTTCACAAGGCGGAACGAACGTAGAATGGAGTTGAAGCCAATGGACAAATAAAGAAAGTCCAGTGGCAACAGACAGAGGCAGTCGATGTAGAATGTTGTGGAGTTCATATAGTGCGCACGGAGTTTGGCCGCATCCGTCTGCAGAACGCCATCTTCTAAATACCCCGTCCGAAAATGAAACAGTATGTCCGCCAAGTAAAGAAAATCCGAAAAGTAATCCAAGCAGAACCATACTATTAGCGTTTCGCCTGAAACAAAATTAAACTATTAATGAAATATAAGCAATTAATTAATTATGTTATTAATCGTTGAAAATTATGTGAATAGAATCACTTAGATACGAGCTAATGAAATGGATAATTAAAAACAATAGAGAACGTAAAACAATATTTTTACTTGTTGAGTTCCACATGAAAATTTTAGCTGAAATAGAGTACTAATATAACCTTATATTTTAAGTATTTTAATTCATCTGTGAGGACTAAAATCAATATAACTAGTCAACTGAAGTTCAGTAATAAAGGCAAATTGTATTTGTTTTATTTCGATTCAAACTTTTGCCCTTAACTGAAAACCTGGAGATCAATAATACAAAATCAAAACTTGGAATACACCAAGAAAATACCATGTTGAAACATTGAAACTACAAAGTGGTAATGAAACAATTGAAAACTTTGCTAATGCAATGTTACCTTTAGAAATATTACATTGTCTAAGGTAAAACACATTAAGCTCAGAAAAGCTATTTCGGTAAGTAATTTAATTCTGAGCGGGACAAGTTGGCACAAGTATGCACGGAGTGCGCTAAGTTAGTGCAGGCTCAGACCGTTGCTAATCTCGGCCGCTATCTAAATAGAGACTTCCTTTGCATAAACTCCACAAACAAAATTGGATTTTTATCCACTTAGGGCTTTTTACTACGTATAATTAAAAAATATAGCATTTATAATGGTGAAATGGGGATTCTTTTACAAATATTACTATTAAAAATAATTCGCACTATTTCATAATTTTGCAAAGGATGTGTTGACTTTTAATTTCGAAACCAACTTATGTCAATATAACTTATCCCCTGTTTATTTTTAACATGGACTTAGCAAATTTACAATCTTTCTTTCTTAAAAATTGTATCTATAACCATCCGTTTCAGTAGTTTTCAAGATTTGTTATTTTTACAACCCTATAGTTCTTATATTAAGGATTTACAATCACTTGAGTTTAATCTTAAATTTTTAATATAAATAAAACAATTTTAACATCCAATTGACCAATAATTATTTTCACGGGAACTAAACCGCGGTCACAGGCAGACTCAAAGTCAGCCTGTGACCACGACCAGAGCAACCTGATCGAAACAGGCAAATCAGATATGACTTTTAATAAGTGATAGCGTTAATTGCCGTTAAAATAATTATTATGTCATGAAGCGCGAAACTTAAAACTACTTACCATTTATCTCCTGGAAGGCGAACCTATAAACTATGACCCAGAGATTATATAGGAACGCTAGAGAGACGACCATTGACCAGTAGTAACACAGGCGGCCAGCAGGGTCGAACACGAAGGACCAGTGCGGCCCCGAGCGTAACCGACTGCTGGCATACGTCGACCGCCGTCGGAGACCCACTCTGCTACCACTGCCAACAAAAAAGCTTCATTTGAGAAAACAATTATTTATTTGGAATCCTGGGTCTACTAAAGGTATACTTGTCAACATATGAAATCATAATTGTCTCTTAACTCCTTCAATAGAGATTCATAAAAAATATTTACGTTGAAAATATGTCGCAGTTTACTGTTTTCAGTTAGTAAATGTTAATATAAGTAATTTTGAGAACTCACAACCACTGCGCAGGAAAGGCTATCAATTATAGATAACGGAAAAGCAAAACATGAAACGTTTTCAGACTAAACGGCGGGCAGCATTCGACTGAGGAAAAATCTTTTAGCGGAAAGTACATTCATTTCATGCGATTTGTGATTCAAGTGCAATGCCTATAAATGTGAAAAGCGCTGAGTAGCAGGCTTCAGACTTTTAACCTAACTTTAGTGAAATTCCTTACTTACTTACGGCAGTAAAATATATCGAGATGTACCGGTAACTTTAACCTCGTTACAAGTCGATACATTTCACTAAGCACATGAAACAAAAGACTTTATTGTAAAATAAACAATGGAAATTGTTTTAGTTGATTCCTTAAATACATTTTTTCTCTGAAGTGCTTTGGTTTAAGGTTGCGACTTTAAATTTTTAAAGTATGACATAAATTAACTTAGCTTATAAGCTCAAAACAATGACCAGATTTATCTATAGTCAGATATATACTGGTACATACCAAACATTATACAGTTATCTCTCCAAAGCATTATAAAAATATGAGTACATAACTACAAACCCCTACATAAAAACTTAATGTAAAATAACTACAAATATACTACCCACTATAAACGTATGCTAACATTACAGATTCAATACAGTCGTTTACACAAAACAACCCACTTCCATATGCTAAGCAGTCAGCTTACATTGTATACACTTGTACAAATGTACACACCTACAGGTATCAACGGCTGTACGGTTAACAAGACAGGTCCTTTATAGGAGTATGTCTAGTTTCACAGTCCGGGATAGGTATAGTTTAAGTAGTAGTACTGGGGTTTCACTAGGTATTTATTCATTTGTTGGAAAGCTTAAGGGTTGTTTAAACTTTTGTTGTATTTGTTAGTTTTAGTGGAATCATTTAGAATATTCGGTAAATAATATTAAGGACTGACTTAGAGATAGATATACCTGTCCACAGATAAATAGCCATAAATAAAATAATTTCTCCCGCGCGCGTAAATTGAGAACGTTTATTTGCTATCCGGCTTTAAGCCATGATAGTACCATGCCAATTCTAAGTCCGCAAGTACAGTCCGTAAGTAACAAGGGACTGTCGAACCCGAGACGCACTTGGTCGGATTTGTCATACTACATGACTGTTGCTATCATGCTGACCATTAAGATAATTCTAAATTATAAAACGTTTTCACAAACATGTTAAGGCATTTACTTGCTAACTGTATCAGATAGATAATCAGCATCTCAGTTTACATTACCCGATTGCTTAGACTTAACTCCGATTGCTTACTTACACGAGAGTATGCCACTCGGCTAAGTAATAATTGAATATAGCCTCACCCACCTGAGCAGTACATACTCGAATATTCAATTTACCCCTAGAATGACAAGATCAACCAGTTTGATTGTCTCGAGATCCTCAGACCAAAAACTTCGATCAATTTACCTGGTATATTGCAATAAAGGTAAAAGCTTTATACTATTAAATACATTTATTAGAATCGATATATTCCAAATGGCTTATACCTTATTCAATTTTACCGTTTCTATTCTTTTGGAACAAAAAGAATGGAATTTAAATTGTCATTAGGATTCACCTGCAATTGGAAGGTACGGTTGTAGGGCATAATCATATATTGATTAGTGAAATAAGACTTTCAGCATCCTAATTTTTTTTTATGTATAAGCTGCCAAAATGACTCTGCCCTGCCTGATGGAAAGCATGAGCAGAATCCAAAAGTGGTGGTCACCATCCTCAATGCGAAAAAGAACAATGCAGCATGGTGACCCACACTATGGCGGCCTGGGGAGATGCTTTTTCACGCCCCGCTTAAAGGACCCGGAAAATAATGGGAAGGAAACACGTGCGCTGGTAGTGAGTTCCAGGTTTTGACCGCTCAGCACAGGAAAGAAGCACCGAAGCGATGAGTACGAGAACGTATGTCTTCCATTTTAAAGCGGTGACTTCTAAGCCCGCCCCTTGTTGTTCTATAGAGGAAGGGAGAGGGGGGGATCAATTGGATGAGCTCTTCAGAACACTCACCATGGTAAAGGCGATAGAGGACTGCCAAATGTAATATAGGATAATACTAAATGGTAAATATTAATTCAAATTTGAAATTTCTCTACTCTAGTCTAAAGTACTTAGAGGCTTATAAAGTTATAAATAGCCCACGCTGAGTTTGCGTTGCACCTTTTATATATATTCTACGTAAAATATTAACATTTAGGAAGAAGAAAATTTGGGTCAAGTTAATCATAAAAGTAATCAACGAATACCAGTTAGAAACTTCACCGTCGCGGAGAAACTTTATTTCCATTTTATTTTAGTTTTTTTTAACTATTAACCATTTATAGTTATATACACTTAGATATTTACTGTACAAAACTAATGTGCAAAAAAAGGACAATGTTGTATTTGTTGAAAGTGTAAAGATTTAAATTAAACACTTCAACATTTGATTTGAAAGTGTTTCTCTGCAAGTTCTACTCTATTTCCATGTTTATATTTTTTTATGATATAGGTGGCAAACGAGCAGACGTACCGCCTGATGGTAAGCGATTACCGCCGCCCATGGATACCCGCAACACCAGAGGCGTCACAAGTGCGTTGGCAGCCTTTAAAGAAGGAGTGGAAGTGCAGATTGAAAAAGGATTCATAGAAATCACGGAAACGAAGTTGTAGCAACTTAAGGTCGTGATGAAAGAAAAAGCCACTAATTGTACTATCTTGTAACAAATCTGGTACCATAAAGAGATTTATTATTATAAACAAAAAGTTTATTTAGCACTCAGTAGTTGAATGAGTGATGTTGCTTATCTTACGTTTGGGACCTCTGGGACTCCGTATAGTGTTTCTTGCTTCATGACCAAGAAATAAATTAAAATCATTAATTGATTGGAAATAAAACATTAGACATGCAGCAAAGTTTTCAATTTTCTAATATAATTATTTCGCTTATGAAGATTAAAGCAATATTGTTACTTCCATTTTGATACCACCATTTTAACATATTCGAATAAATATGTCTTACTTTATGTTGCTGTCCTTTAGTGAATTCAAATCCTTAAAATTGTGCCGATCAGTTGTTAATTCAGGCATCTCTTAAGTCATGTAGTATGTTGATGATGGAATAAATTTATTTTAGGGGTGACCCAAAACTTGAGAACATAGCTAAACGTTCAGCTGTTACGGAAGTTTGCGAAAGTGCGAACGTAACCACAATTTATTGAACACTTACTAGTTTATTAATACTAATCAGCACTATTTCTGTCAGTATGTTGGTCTAGTCTGTTTACTGTTAGTATAATAGAATAATACGTTTAAGATTCCTACGCTTTTAAACTAGAGAACAATTTAATGCACAGACTCGGCTCAAACTGTCAATACCACAGATTTATATCATTTTAAAATTGAAATTTAGTTATTAGTAAATATTTATTTCTTTAAACATAGCACATATATATAGCAATAAACATCTGTTAGCTAAAATAATGGTAATGGTATTCTATTACCACTATTTCAGCAGGTAAGACTGTTAAACGCACAAAACTTGATATTGGCCGCTTTCTAATAAAATATCTATGAATCCACATAAATAAAAATGAATCGTTTAAAAGTATTTACGGGCCTAACTTCCAATGGATAGCACTACATTGGATAATTCTTTTTTATGTCTTCTTTATTGTTAGGCAATTGTAAGAAAAAAAAAGATAATCTGTTTTTTTTTTGTTCGAGACTGTACACTAACAATGGAAAGCCAAGGCAAAAATAATTACTAAAATATTTTTTTTAGAATTTTATAAAATATTTATAAAAAATGTAACGGTACGAAGTTTGCTGAATCAGCTAGTATAAAATAAAAATGAAACATTAATAAGTGAAGTAAAACTTTGTACGCCTTTCACCAAAAATTATGCAATCGAATGAGTATGAAATTCGTTAAAGATTATATGAAGGATGAATACATAAAGATAAAAAAAGAAAATTAAATGAACCAAATGTCGACTAGTAGGTGGCCACTAATTTAAATTGTAGTACACGTGGTTTCTAAGATATCTCAATGTCAGTTTTACTCAATGTAAAAATATTTACGAATATCGATACATCGCAGAATAAACTTGATCTTATCTCTCAAATTTCTGAAATGATCTCAACAGATTTTACATTTAAAATAAAACATAAAGAAGCTTTACATTAAAGTGTTATTTAATTTTCTTTGTTTTTCTTTGTAAGCTCTCGAGAAATATTATCCTGTCTGTTATATTGAAACTGAACATTGATATGGGTCAATAGAATAAAAACAACAATGACTTACTAAATAAGAGGAAAATAAAATAAATAAACCAATGTAACAGATAACTTTGTAGAATNTTTCACAATGGCTATTTAAACTTAGACACTTAAGACTTCAAGATATAGGTAGCTTATCTTTGAGTTAACAACAAGTTCAGCGCTGAGTTATGCTTATTACTACGAAACTATTAAGTAAATAACTTAACTTAAATACTAAAACCATGATGAAGTGTCTTATGTGTGTTTAAAGATAAGATAATTATTCGATATTATTAAATTAATAACACCTGTACTTTGTTTCATCATCATCATCAACAACCCATGTCCCACTGCTGGGATCGGGTCTCCTCTCAAGAGAGGGTTAAGGCCATACGTCCCCACGCTGGCCAAGTGCGGGTTGGGAACTGGCAAGAATACGTTGTGGCTACGTATCTTGCCGTTGGATGTTTTTAAGCTGCTCGAAGGCCTTCAACTAAGCTTAAAGACTGTTATCGTATGATAACAACCGGGACCGACTGCTTAACGTGACCTCCGAATCACGGAGACTCTTATGGTAACATACCAGCGGTCATCCAAAAGGTACTGAGCGCGCCCTCTTTTCTTACTCTCGTTGATTATTTCTAATTGAGTGCAACTAGGTTATGAGCGCCTCTAAAACTTTATTTAATAGATGATTAAAAATAAGCTACTGTTCTTTTGCCCTTGTTTAATACTTTATATGACTGTCTCGGTTGATCGTTGCAGCTTTATAATAATAATAATAAATCGCTTTATTGTACACCAGATAATTAAGTACATAACTTAAAGCTAGGTATGTCGGTAGTACAATTGGCGGCCTTATTGCTCAACGGCAGTCTCTTCCAGGCAACCGTGGGATGGAAATAAATAAATGTATTGGGCAGACCTTTACCTTTAGCTTACACGATTGACGATTTACCTCACACCCAGACGCATAACAAAAATTTGTGTATCACACAAACTGTTGTAATAATAATAATAAATAAATGTATTATAAATATTATAAATATATACATATATATATTTATATATTATAATTTATTTTGTATAATATCTAGCTCCGCGTATGGTAATGTAAAATATTAGATATAGTTGTTGCGATGACGTTTAAAATTTGTGCTTAAACTTGTAATATTTTTTTTTGTGTATAAGCTGTCAAAATGACTCCGTCCTGCCTGATGGAAAGCATGTGCAGATAAATAATAATAATAAACTACTCATAATCTGCAAAATAACTAATAAATTTGTATCAAAAAGCATTTATCAACTTTACAGTATCTTAAACATGTTTCACTAGTTTTCAGATCAGATAGAGGAACTACATCAAATGATAAAGCGACTGTAAGCATCAGGGTTAAGCGCTGCTATTAAATATATATTATATAGTAATAAATAATATCTGTCTCCGCGTATGGCCTGGTGGTCGCCATGCCACTTCCTACTAAGCTAAATATTGGTGTGTGGAATAAGACTACACTTTGTATGACCCACAAAATGTTGTTCTGAGTGTGATTTGTGTTCTTTTCATGCATGTTTGTTAATTTCCCCGTGCCACTTAATATAAATGAAAGATATGTGAGGGAAAAAGAGTGAGACAGAGTAATTACTCTGTAATTACCTGTCAGTGCCATTGCAGTGTGTTGGTGCGAGGTGATTATGTGAGTGATGGGGCGCCGGCGTCGCCGACGCATGAGGCGTATGCGGCGTGCTCCGCCAACCGCTTAGCAAAGGTGCCTCCCCGCTGGCACCCAGCAATTTTAACCTACACAGAAAAATAAATGTAGTTTTTCTGCTGATTTACATCTGCTGAAATAAATATAAATTTACATTATAACTTCTGTGGTATTCGAATAGATTTAGAGCTACTCAATTCAAGAAACTAAATGTAATTGGACTGTAAAATTATAGTATAATAGGTTTAACTTTACGGCATTAAACTAAAAAAAGAAATTAATTATCAGCCTTACCGAAGGTGTCAAAAACAATCTTGGTTATTATAATTATATTTATGTACTATCTATTATATAGAGAATTATTTAATGTCATGAACTCGAGAATATTTATTTGATTGAAAAACTATGTAAGAAACGTGACCAATTAATACTTCAACGCATAACGTCATGCTACAGACTGCAATGTCACCTCAACTGCTTATCAAGTTTGTGTGTCGTGTAGCCACAAGTTTTTTCATCATCATCATCAGCCTATCGCAGTCCACTGCTGGACATAGGCCTCTCCAATTTCACGCCACTTAGTTCGATCTATGGCTTCTCGCATCCAGCTCCTGCCAGCCGTCTTGCGCAAATCATCGCTCCACCTGGCTTGTGGACGTCCTACACTACGTTTGCCGAGACGCGGTCTCCACTCAAGAACTCGTTTACCCCAACGGTTATCGGTTCTTCGGCAAATGTGGCCAGCCCACTGCCACTTCAGCTTGCTAATCCTGTGGGCTACGTCGATGACCCTGGTTCTTTGTCGGATCACCTCGTTT